>JACCHV010000303.1:0-44026 GCA_018907245.1 Eupristina koningsbergeri
TTCCGTAGATCTATCAGCGCACATCGCTTACGCATATGCCAAAGCTGATGGAGACAGCAAAACCCGAGCCGTCACGGCGCTGGAGACACTAGGTTGGCCGGTGTTTTTGGTAAGTTAATTTGCGCAAAAATTGACACGACCACATTTAGGGGGCCTTCTCCACTGTCATCGGCATCATGGTTCTTACATTTGTAGATGCCTATATTGTTCAATTGTTTTTCAAGACCGTGTTTCTTGTAATTATTTTCAGTTTACTTCAGGGGAATGGTGTTTCTACCCATTCTGCTGACAGTAGTAATACCATCGCGAAAGCCTTTGGAGATGAACTAATCTTTGGTAGTTCTAACTTTTAACTCATTTAACTAAAACTGTCGTTTCAAAATAAGCATATGATGAATGATGAAATGTTGTTGGTTTGAAATGCTACCTTGCTGATCAATCGAATTTAATGGGGCATTTTTGTGTGTCAGCAAATTGCGCAAACGCCAGTATTGTCGGTTTGCCAAGTAAAATCATTCTTAAACAAATTTTATGTCTTTTTGTAGGAACTTGAACTCGATCATTAACATCTGAATTGAAATATAAAAAGGCATTGCTGAGTTGAAACGACAAGTTTAACTTGACGAAAACAACTAGAATGAAATCGCCATTATTGAAAGTTCTTGTCATCTTTTCACTTTTGACATCATTTTCATCTACTCACTTCATTGATCATCTGGCCGACCACGTGATGTTCAGGTAAGTGCGTAAGTATATCTAGCTAACAAATGTTTAGTCATTATCATGATATAAGTTTCTAAAGCTAGATTGCAGTCTAAAACTGAAATCAGAGTATATACATTAGAAGTCTATGGTTAAAAATGAGAAACATGGGTCCTTTTCCTAAAAAACGTTTTTTTTTTTGACAAAAATGGCAATCCATCACTTTTGATGTGTAACCTTGTTTAAAAAATTATCAATGTATATCTAGTTTTTGGTTTGGCTTACAATCTAGCTTTAACTGTTTTACATGGATCATCATCATCATCATCACGAGTACTATCCGTGTTGTACGAGCTATAGTAATTATTATTACGGATATCCAACCGGTTTTAATGGCTATTCTGGCTATGGCACATCGCTTTGGAATAGAAAGTAACAAATGCTCGACTATTCTTCCAATTTTGCAATCTAACAATCCATCCAATAAACATGTTTAAGTCATAGGTTTCACTTGCGCATTAACAAAACACACACGTAACTCATTCCTGAAACCAATACATAACACTCCGAGAATGCAATTTGTTTCACTTGAAGGTTCAACGATTTGGATTCGGAGTGTGGGTGTTGTTTGCTACGCATGCGTAAACTGAACTTGCACTTGCTAGCCAATTACGGTGAGGAAATCGGGAAACCTTTTTGTGCACCCGGCTTACTGAGATTAACGACGCAAATAAAGTTTAAATGAAACCGAATGACATTTAGCTTTTATATTGAATCACATTCAGCCGGTTTAGACGAATTTAAATTCTGTTCTACGCTCAAAATACTAAAATCATATCGATTGATTTTTTACTTAAAAATTGCTATAAACTTTGCTTTCATTCAAAATTCAAGCCAAATGAAGCTTCTTTCATTACTGATTCTCTTGGTTAAACCCGTTTTTGGATGGCGTTTTTTTGGACAAGGTGCTGGCTACAATTCTTTCGGCGGCTATACGGCGTCTCGTTATTACAATGGCCAATCGCCATATTATAATCGAATATTATATCCACACTATCAACAGTCCTATATAAACAATCCATATGATTATCCAAATTATCGACTCTATCAACGTAATGGTGTCGGCTTATACAATCCAGAAGTCTACCGTTATGTAGCATCCGGCTCTCGTGAAACTCAAGGATTTAGTCCGTATGACTTTTATGGCAAGTAACTTGACTTTTAATTGTTAATCAAATCAAATTTTTAAAATGTAATAAAGTAGTCAAGATTTTTTGAAATAATTTTTTACGTTACAGTATGAATTCATGCCAAAATTAAACCGCTTTATCTATTTGGTAATATTGCAATTTTGTCTCCAGTATTGTTTGTTTGAATTTGTAATGTAACTCTATGTTCTACAATCCTAATAAAAATTTTAAATTTAATTTAAATTATAAATATTAGAGAACGTTCATTTAGAAAACAAGTGGACTAAGTAGAAGGGTTCAAGCCCAGATGTACACGATCAAGGAAGCTGTACTACTTTGTTTCAGCTAGCTGACGCGAATCAAATGCAATTTTATCTCAACGTGGATAGCTTGCAAATAACAACAACGCGAGTAGATCTAGGTAGCAACAGTTGTTTTATGATTTGATTACTGAATTACTTGAAGTCATATTTTATTTATTTTTTTATTTATTTCCTAAATAGACTAAAACAGACAATAGCATAACAGTTTCTCTCTACTAGCTCAGACCCCTTTCCTTTATACAGTTCCTAGTTCAGAGAGCCATTGGTCCATGCAGACTGCTTTTTCCTTTTTGTCTTTTCAAATGACGAGATTACAATGCGAGTTGGCTGCAATTAAACTACAGTGTGTAGCTGGGAGTAAACTGTACTAAGCTGTTGCTCATCTAGGGTGTGCACCGTTACTTTTTGGGTCAGTTGGTCCCGTTAGAGTGACTTCGCACGACTGAGTTTGAGCTGCATTGTGCAACGTTTCCCTATTAAGGTGTCACTGTTCTTTACTAACTCTCCTTTTTTGGGAACGTTTCGCTGAGTATGAGTCCAATTGAGCAATTTCTCTGTTTCAGAGCAAGAATTTCATTGGGGAGGAGGTAGAAGGAGCATAGTGCAGTTTCTTCCGGCGAGCAGTGACGAGGGTATTAGTGAGTAGCATGCGGTAGAATACAGGTCGATCGAAGCGATTTCCAGTGTTGGTCGCCTTCAGCTTTGATCTGCTAGTCTGCGTTTGTCGTTCTTACAATGTCGTCTTGCCAGCGTCTTCTAGGATGTCCCAGAGATCGCTTTCCCAAAGGTATCCAGTTAAGTAGTTTCTGGGTTCATCTCTCGTCGCGTTCAGCTACAGCTATTTTGCTAGTAAGTTTTTATTGGCGTTTCCTATATGACATCACAACGTCTTCCAAGCTGGTTTTTTTTTCAAATCCATGTGTTGGTGTGACAGTCGCGCAGTTTAATCTCAAGCATTCGCCTCTCAATAGCTCGCTTACACCGTGGAAACCGTGTCTCCATCGCTTTAATTAAAGCTCAGATTTTGTAAGCTTACAGCAGCGCCGGCTGGATACATAACATCAAGTTGTACCTCTGTTAAAGTCGATTTTCTAATAAAATGTTGATTCTTAATAAGAATCCAAAAACTTAGTGGACAGACTAATAGAACATTGCAGCGACAGACAAATCATTGTGAATCAATGTGAATAAAGAGCTTTGTTGTTACAATGTTAACAAATTATATTGTAGTTTGACAAATCATACACAACATAATCTTTGTAAGTTTCGACTTCATTGCATACTACATAATGCTGAAAGGTTTTTATTGCATTATTGCCAATGAAGTCGACATTGAATTTATCTAGATTTTTTACATCAATTCTTTGACAGCTTGCTGTTAAAGTTAATATTTCTGACAATAATAAGATAAGTTGTTACGTTAAATGTTAAACTATGATTACTGTAAGTGATGTTTTAACGAAAAATACATGCGTTTGCATGAGCATTTAAGCAAAGTTATCAACTTTCTTCATATTTTTTAATAAACTTAGTGTATACAAGATCTTTATTTACAGTTAAGTTAAGATGGTGTAAACACTGAATCCTAGTACTTTTAGTAGCAAACTATTCTAATATAGGCTATATATTATAAATACTGATTTGAGAAATGACATGAACTGGATGAAAGTTTTCAAGCCAAATCAGCGAATCTTTGAAATTATTAGTGTTTCGCCGTGAAACGTATTGATCTCTTCTTTCGGCCGCAGCTGAAAAATCAACGATGATTTGAAAACATGCGGATGTATTTACCCGCAGCTTGGTGGTGGTGGTGGTGGCGGTGGTGGTGGTGGTCTGAAAACAAGTTAGGAATGTTATTCAACTGATAAGAGACATATTGCCAGAAGTATAGCGTCTTTGAAAGCTTCATTCGAAGACGGGATTTCGAAATCGGTTCGGCTTTAAACAGCAATGTGTAGAAAACTTACGCTCCGCTAAAATGAAATCGATACACTTTTAAAAGTCATAATCACCTACCATCCGCACATGGGTTGAGGAGGAGGACAACAGCTAAAACAATGCAGCGAGTAAATTAAATTCTTGAAACACTGTTAATCTTTAATTTGTTTGTGCATTTAATTTAAAAAACTAAATCTGGAAAGAAGGCAGCTTGAAGGCTGTTAAAGTTGACTACAGTCGCTCGAGCGATGTTCAATCTGCAGATTCAAAACAAAACGTACTCAATTCAAATCATCTGCAGATGAACAGTACTGATTTGAACGAACGCATTCACCCGCTTCAAGTGCCCACAGTTGGGTTTGAGTCCACTGTGTGGTTTTCTTTTCCAAGCAGAGGTCGACACCGTTTAACAAGCACACATTTATTAGTTTTGTCGGTCCAATTGCCGAACAATTTAAATTCATGCCGCAAAATCACTTACCCTCCGCCGCCACCGCTTGGCGTAAGAAAAGCTTCACTAAACACGAACGTGCCAAGAAGAGCAATGATGAACAACACCTTCATTTTGATAGTCTAATGCTCGTGCAAACTCAAGCAGCAAGTCAGATCAACTTCTACGAGGTTGTGCAAGAACAACTGATTCAACACAAAAGGCGATCCGAGATTAAATAATTGTTGTGCAATCATCTTCTCGATTTCAAAGTGGGAGCGTCGGATAACGACCAGCTCTTTCTAGACGTAGTTATGCGCATCCTAATCCACATATATAAAAAACAGATATAAATCACGTTGTGATTAAAAAAAAACAAACAAACACTTAAATGGTCATGTTCTCCTCCTCAATATCTAATCGAGCAGTGTTCTCAGTTTAACATACAGATGAGCATTCTTCTTCAGAATCAGTGGATAAACAAATTATTATGCAAAACAAATTTAAAGTCATTGCTACATCAATGACACTTCTGAAGCCAAAAAAGCGGCGTCGCAAATTAAAATTGACCATAGCTTCTCAGCTGTCGCTTTGCCATGATACCTTTTGTGTTGTCATTTGATTTGTGGTTTTTTTCGCATTTTTCGGTGTTTATTTTACTAATATATCGTATTGGATGCTTGATCTTTGTTTGGAAAATCTTGGTTGCAATGTTGCTCGGTCAAGTGTGTTGTAAAGCTTCTTCTTGATTGTGTTCAGTAGTAGAAACAAGTTTTACAGAAAAAAACTTGGTGGACGAGTTTTAAAGGAAGTGCTTGATCGACTAAGATTTATTATATCTGACACGTATAAGAAATAATTTACAAAAATAATGCATATCAGCGTTTATCTTTACATGGTAAAACTAGAACTTTCAGCATTTTGTCTTCTCGTGCAATTCTTATCAGCTGGGCGAAATATCCCATGCTTGACTGACGATTTTTCTCCACCTGATCTATGATCCTGTCGTTTAGTATTGACCAATTTTCTTCTGCATAGCCTAATTCGATAGCTCCACGCTTGTCGCCAAACAGATAGGCCAATATGGCAATGTTCCAGAAGGCTTGATCAAAACGATGACAACTGAATTCTGGTGTTAATTATTTGTGAATATCGTTACTTAAAGTAAGTGCGCCTTTCGTGCTTATATTTTTTAAGATCGCACTTAAGGATTGATTGTGGCGGAATGATACAATCTTCTGTCATGGCACAAAGATACCACCTATAATTTTGCTTTTGTTATCGGGTGTAAAATTCAAAATACCATTTCAAAATATAACGGGTAAAAGGTGCGTCACTGACAAATTGAAACGTGCTCTGAATTTCGATCATTTGAGTGATCGACAACGGTAGTGGCAAGTAGCTAAACATTCCTGAAACAATCTCGGAAAACTAAGACAGGCTTCAAAAGTTTACCTGGATTTGTGGTTGAGTAAACACTGTGGGCTGTAAAAGTATGGGTAGAGAACGGAAGCAGCTTATGGGTCTGAACTCCATGCAGAAACTTCAACAAGTTTTTACCGGTTAATCGCACACTTGCGTCGACATAAAAAAATGTCTTGTATAGTTGAAAGGCTTCCTTTAACGCAATCATTACCACTTTAAAAGTCAATTAACTAACGATTATTGAAAGCTTGAAGGCGTAAGAAGTGAGTTGTCTTACGTGAGGTGGATATAAGTTAAAGTCAAATTTTCTATATTCAACGTTACACCAGGTCTGAAGTTCTTTTATCTAAATATTTGGTTGAGTTTATCTTAAACAAAAGCTTTACTTCTTCTGGTTCCAAACCAAGGTCAAATATTACGATTATTGCGTTTGGATAACGTCGAGCTAAAATATAAACTAGCTTTCGGCCCTCTTGGAAATGATTGCTTGCAATCGACGTTACAAACACTGGTTGCCACGAGTCATTCAGCCGTTTAAAATCACTATCAGTTCTAACAGCATCTATATCTAGCAGGTTCAAGCGCTTTAGTCCTGCGTACAACGAGCAGTCAAATTTGCGTCCGTTGATTGTGACTCCAAATTCGTCCAGGCCTTTGAAACAGAACTAAATTAGATGTTTCTTTTACAAGATCCAGATTTGTTACATTTTCGTCGTTGCACAAACAAGGATCAGTTGAATTCAATATTGTCGACGTGGATAAATTAGAAGATAGAGTCAGTGCGGATAAACTAGAAGATGAAGTCGTAGTAGTGTTAGGTTTTTCAATGTCAACATAGTTATAATTATAGAACGATTCAAAATAATTAGTAGCAAATAAAAATTTAATCGCCAAAACGATAATCACCAAAAGCAGAAGTTTTATAAGGATTGGTCCAAATTTTCTGTTGGAGCAGACATTCAAAACTGCAAAATTTATATGACTGAGAGGTTGTACAACTCACCTGACAACTGACTTGCATACCACCAAGTTTGCTTTTTTGCATCAAATTTAATCATATTTCTAACACAATTGCTGCCTACTAGTTTGCTTTTATATGCTGTAGTCCAGTCTTGCTAGGTATATCCTTTACAAGATCGTCTGACAAACCATTCATCAACGCTAAATCAGATTTCAGATTTATTCTTTCGGTGAAGATTCTTTTGAAAGCAAAGCAGTGGTAGAATCAGGTTAAGCATTTTTTCGTTTGAAATTCTAAAACTTAAGGGACAAGTTTAAAATTTACTAGCAACACATAGCAATGCAATCGCTGTTACTAGGATGCTTTTAAACAATAACGGCAAATAATAAATTCTGAAGATGTCATGGTAATAACTCGGAAAATTTGCATTTCTATGCGCTTGCTCAAAAAGTTTTTATTTTAATAAAATTTAAATTTAACCATTTGAACTTTTTTTAGAGAAAGTGTTTAAAATGAGATCGATATCAATGCCAGTCGTTTTGACAGATAATTTTCATGTTTTACCAAAGCTTTACCGTCCTACTGTTTCCAGCAGTATGTCTCAGGTTTTTTAATCTTTAAATCTCAAAAAACCTGAAAAACATAAAGATTAGCTACTATCACGAGTTTTGTAAGCAATCGTACATCGATAACGATAAGAGGAAGCAGCTCTATTGTACAGGTGGTGTCTTAATTTGAACGAATGTTTACTTTTTATTCAAAGAATAGCCGCAAAGTAGACGACTCAAAACCACTAATGCTGGTCATTGTCGTTGGCTGACAGCATCCCATAAGGTCATGGGAGGACGTGCGATTTCCACGGACCAGCTGTACTCAAACTAGCTGTTAAGTAAAGAGTACCCTGTTTGCTTGATTTTGTACGCTCGATCGAGTCGACTGCACATAGCCCAATGCAAATCCTACTATACGGTTTCTTTTTTCAAGTGAGTGCCGCTTCTATTCAGTCAAGAGCGTCTTTTATTTACTTATTTATTTTTTTATTTATTTTACTCCTGCATCAGGGATTTCAGCCCGAGGAGAGACAACCCGCGAAGGCCGTCAGGGTTGGCTACTGTCATTGGCGGGCGCCACCCCGTAGATCGACAGAAGACGTGCTATCTTTCCTAGACCAGCTGAAACGAAACAGCACAGCTTGCCTGGTCATACACATTCACTCGAGTCAACTGCACGCGGCGGATCCGAACCCCAGCACGCAGTTTGCTCTTCTTCAAGCGAACGCTTCTGCCATTTAACTAAGCTTTATTTACTTATTTTTTGCTAATTAAAAAGCGGTTTTCGGTCATGGTTGAGTACATCATATTCTTAAAGCTAGACTTATATTCAGCAATGATCAGTGTTTAAGTCTTTCTAATTCTATTTTTTCTTCTCACTTACCCGACGCATTTAGTTGACCCTATTCTCTTGTATATTCATCTAAATATTTACTATCACTGATGTTTATCATCAGTCGATTAAAATGGTATGGTATTGATGCCAATATAGACTTCTGCCGATTTGGTTTAAATATGGCTATAATTTCGCTACTTGATTATAAAATCAATAGTAGCTTAGATGCTCAACTTGCAAAATCGCAAAAATATTTACTTTGAATCAGTAGTATTTGTATAAAATTTTAAAATCTTTACAACACCTCTGATCAAAATGCTTCATGTTCTAGCATAATGCAACAAAACGCAAAACTTGTTTTTGTTTAGTCCTATCTGAAATTAAGAGAGAAGATCCGCTAGAAATATGACAAATGCGACGAAAACGTAATTTTTTTGTAAAACGCAAAAAACTTAAAAGTTAAAAAAAATCAAATTTTTTGGCTAGTTTTGTACTGCTGGTGTACTAGGCTTTTGATAACATTAAGTAACGCTTAGTTTGATTCGATTGCTTGTTTCAATCACTTATTTAAATTATTCATTTTTTGATTTGTTTGCTGGATAGAACAAAGGCTATGCTTTATAATATCAGTGCAAGAAACTTACTCTACAGTGATAATAGAAAGTATGTTTTTATAATAGGATCGATGCAGTAGATTACAATCAACCGATAAGAAAGTTGGTGATCTTCTTTCCCAACAATAACTTATTTAATGGGTTGGTCTGAATATAAACTAGGAACCGGAGAACAAATTATAGTTGATTCGAAATCTGAAGTAGGAGTTTATGTGAGTAAGTAGAAAAGGAAAAAAGAAAGGAATTTGAAAGCTGTGAGGAAATTAACATAACGAGGACATATTTCTTTTATACAGGTCAAAATGGGTGGATTAATGTACTACAAAAAACAATTGAAAAAGATGTGGCAACTACGCGCCAGCATGTTAATCACCAGTTTTGAGAAATGCTCAGATGATTGTTAGATAACTAAGTTATCATAAAACTTAGAGCCAGCATTTCAGATGCCGTGATGCTAACTTTTGCTTTGTCGAATTACGATAAGTAATTAGCGTTAGTTTTAGAGTCTCTGCTTATCTATTGAATGTTGTTTGATTTGCGTTTGCGAGACCAGTAACACTAGTTCTGAGTTGCGACTTGGTAAAAACTTAACGACAAGAAACTCTATTATATTGATAATAGCAGTACAGTATTTGTTGAGAACGCTAAACGAAGACGACTTTCGAGTAGGAAGTCACCACTTCAAGCTACGAGTATATCAAAATTTCAGTCTTGTGTTGATGTATTAGTTTCATTCTACTGTGAATGTTGTTATATATTATTGTCTTATAATAGTCTCAACTGTATAATCGTGCGCGCTTTTAGGATCTCTTAAGTGCAAATGTAACAGTACTAAACCAAAAAATAAATAGTCTAGAGTGAGAGTTTAATGAGCAAGTATTATCTTACTATGAGTGAAAGAAACTGCGCATAGAGGAGGTGGTGATTTTTTTAAGTTCTGAAATGTTCTAGCAGCAGTATTTCTTGCTTTTACAGTCACAAATGGTAAAGGCGTCTTTTTTGTTCAAATGTACAATTTATGTTTGAAGAATATAGACGAGTTTGAATGGGAAATAATTGAACGTCTTTTATATGATGACTTAATATGAGACATTACACGATCAGAGAATCGAATCAATATTGCAGTAGTCAAAAGAAAAGGGACAGTCATAAAAAAAACGAGAAAAAATTAAGCAGCGTAGAATCTTTTGTGTTAGACTGATTCAGACAAATGGTATAATGTGTATCTCATTATTGAAAATATGCAAACTAATTACATGTTTTTTGTGTGGTACAGAATTTAATATTATTGTTGATTCAATTAATTTCTTTATCTATTATGCATAAACGATATAAGCTTTACCCAGTTATCTTTGCTTGCGTTGATTGTTTGGCTGTCGATTGCTAGTTCAAACTTGTTATTTTTAAAAGTCGTGTGCTGTCATTTCAAAAAAAAGACTGTTTAGGTAAAATTGCATTTAATCATTTAACTGCTTAAAGCGGGATAAAGCTTGTGTTGAAAAAGTCATAAATGTCAACGCTACATTAGTTTTACATATTGCTGTGTGGTTAATAGCCAAGAGTTAAAACAGTCAAATTGTATCAAAATTGTGCAAAATGGTCTAGTATAAGTCGTTTATCGAGTACAAAGTAATAGTAAATGTTTTGTAAATTTTAAAATAAAACCTAAAATAAACATAAGAAAATTAAAATTCTAAGTTTTCTTTACTTTAGTTACTTGCTTTTTTAACGACAAAAAGCGCTGACAATGCACAAGTGCAATGTATTTTAGTTGCTAAAATATTAGCATTGTTTCAAAAACCGAGTTTAAATAAAATCTCAACCAAAGACCTATCACACTCGACGCAATAAGCAATAGTAATCTTAGGAACCTAACAAATATATTATGTTCATTGATTATGCATCTACATGGTGAAAATACATACAAAAGCTTAAGGTTAATACATTAAGTCACTCACTAAGTTTTGAGACACGTATTGAAAATCAATAATTTTTTCGTTCTAAATAGAAACATTTTTATGCAGTAATCTCCGCTATTATGTGAACTATCATTTTGTGAAAAATCTTACTTTTTTTTAAAATAGAAAAAAAAATAAAGACATTTTCCGAGAGCTACTGAAATTCGAGTTTCAGTTGGACCATCGTGTAGAAGAAGCCATAAATTATATCGACGGAATCCAAGGATCGCAACTGCATCTAGATCAGCTGCCTGTCGATGGTTCTTGAACTTTAAAAGGAATCAAATGGATACTAATGACAAAAGAGTCGGATGCCCCTGAGAAGTTGACCGAAACGCTGTTGTCACAACTGTCGAGAAGCATTCTTCGATGACCATGCGTATGCTGGCCGACAATTTCGGCTGTGGTTATTCGGTAATCCATGAGATATTGAATACTGCAGATGAGGTCCTTTAATTTAAATAATTGAATGCGACTTTTTAAGGCAAAAAGTGGTTGAGAACAATGCAGACTACTTTGATTACTAATCATTTGACGCTTTCGTTAACTTTTGTTTGATAAAATGTTGATTTTTAATACAAGTCTAAAAACTTAATGGACAGTCTAAATAAAATAGTCTAAGTTAAAAAATTTGTTGAATTTTGATAATATTGATCTGTTTACTCTTATTTAAAAATATTCTAATTAAATATGTAAGGTGTTTTACAATGAGATGCTAAAGTTGAAGCACAAAGCTGTTATCTACGTCAATGAGACAATAAAATAAAATTTTTTGTTTTGAACAGATTACATTATAAAAGAAATAGAAAACATGATATTCGCACCAATGTAACAATAAAGTCTAAAAAAATTACGAAATAGTTTGAAATTAACTCAAGACAGATAAGTGTTTTGTTTGAAGGTCTAAGACTGAATGAAGTGAGAAAAACTAACATATTTGCACAACAGTTAAATGAATTTAATATTTTACATTAAAAACGCGGTTATTTCAAAAAATATTTTATTATATAACTTAAAAAAACAATTCTTTGTTAGAACAAAAAATGTATTGTTAAAATTTTAAGCATAAAGTATTTGTTATAAAAATAGTGATAAAGGATAAACAATTAGGTGTACTAATTTTAAATTCAAAATTTTTTATTATGCAGATACAAGATTTAAACGTATTTTATATAATTTAATGTCTGTGGGTCATTACAGTTTTTTGGGTTTCTAAATGCACCAAGGAAGAACATGCAGTGTGTTTAGTGTAGTTGTAAAGCAAAAATTTTTAAGTTTAAAAAAATGTTTTTTAATTGATTCATAAATTTTGACCAGGATTGGGTGTAATAAAGGCATATCCATCGCCAGAATGTTTTATCTTACTCCGAATCTACCATTTATTTTTTCTTAAAACTTTATTGTTACTTGAGGATTTTGCGTACAATGTTGCAACACCAATTTAGACTAGAAACTGACTTTGAATTTTGTTTTTTTATTAATTTTTTGAGCTAAGTAACTTGACTGCAACCAAATTCCTATGACAATCGAAAAACGAAACTTAGGTTTATGCACTCAGCCTTTGCTATTGCACGCTTGCAAAACGTAAACTCAGACAAAAGCAACACAAACAAGGCTTGCGCACAATCAAAGAGCAATAAAACAGTAGCTGCTTCAAGTGGGACTTCTTGACCAATGTTTCAGCAAATAGATTTGCAAGAGAACTGGTATTGACGGTAGTGTCACTAACTAGCAAAGTGAAAGCCCGCCAGTAAAATGATGAGAGCAATGCATGACCAAAGATGAAATCGGCGATTGCTAAATAAGTAGTGCCGTTGTAGTAATTAATCAGCAGATCAAAAAGACAATGACAAAACAACTTTAAAAAAGTAGGAAACTAAGACTAGAAAGCAAAGCACCTGATTGGAGTAAATAATCTTGTTTGCTATGCATGTACATCGCCGTGTATGATCGGCCTAAAACTAAATATATAATAATGATATGTAATTTACCTAACAAATCAAAGAGACGAATACTTTTTATAATTTTATTTCTAAATTTGTGAATAGATAAGAATTGTTCCATTAAAAAGGATCAGGATTTAGAAATTTTAATATTCGGCAGAAATATCGAGTGACTTACTAAATATGCCAAATTATTTAATTAAAATTATTTTGAGTTTAAATAAAATACGTGCTTGCACGAGTTTGATTGCGCTGTCATTTATGGAAAAGCATGGCAATTTTACTTAGCTTTTACAAGAATAAGTCTTCAGCTGATGTATAACAGAAAGCTTGAAACAAGAAGACCAAACAATCGATAGCCTTATTAATTATAATAAATTCAAGTTTTGCTTTATCAATCTTACTACGCTTGCTAATCAAGAGTTGCAGCTAGTGTACTAAGAAGGAGTAGCACTACTTCTTAAATCTGCAACCAATAAACTTTACACTTACAATTGAATCGTTTCCAATCTCTTTAACAAAAGAGAAAAAAGAGGTCATCAACCCAAAACAATTTTTAAACATTTTAAATTTTGAATTTTTTAACTAGAATACCGTTTTGAAACATTATCTACAAGATAGAATGATCTGAGGAACAAAATTTTTATCAATTTCATACTCTATTTGCTAAATTAGGAGTGTATCTGTACTGATGTATCATGATGTACTTTAAATTTCAGAGCTTTTTACTTTTATTTCTTTGAAAATAAATATTAGGTTGTCGGACAATTATTGGACATTTTATTTTAAATTAAAATTTAAAAAAAAAAACTAACTACAAAAGAAAAAATTAGTAATTAAAATATTCCCCATCGTTCTGTACAACTTTCTGCCATTGTTCTTGAAGCTTGTTGATGCCTCGCCTGTACCAAGTTTGGCTTTTCGAAGCAAAGAATTCCTTGACAGATTGGTGCATTTCTTCGCGCGTTACGAACCGTTTTCCACGCAACTAGTGTCCCAGCCCTTGGAAGAGATGAAAGTCACTAGGAGCTATGTCTGGGCTGTACGGCGCATGCTTCAAGTGCTCCCATCCTAGGTCTTTTATCTTTTGCTTCGTTTCTCTTGATCTATGGGGACGAGCATTGTCGTCCAAGAAGATGACTTTTTTGCGATCTCGAAGGACACGGTGAACTTTTTGAAGTTGTTCACAGTAAACAGCCGAGTTAATGGTCTGTTCTTTTTCAAGAAGCCTCCAAAAAATTGGTCCACGCTGGCTCCACCACACGCAAAGCATCATCTTTCTTGCGTGACAATCCTTCTTGAGGACTTGGCTAGGCCTCTGATTAGGTGACCGCCACTCGTTACAACGCGTATTATTCGCGAAGTAAATCCACTTCTGATCACATGTCACAATATGCTTCAAAAACGGCGCTCGGCGATGTCTACGAAGCAGGCTTCTCGCAGTCTTCACCTGCTCTCGCTTTTGAGCTTCAGTGAGTTCTTTAGGCATCCAACAACTCTTAATGCAATTTATTTAAGGCAAAAAGTGACTTAAGTCGGCTAAAATTAAATAACCTCATCCAAAGCATGCAATATTCTGTGAATTGTCGAACTGCGACAACCAAATTTATCGGCTATCGCGCGCGTAGTCATCGCAGGATACTTTTCGACAGTCGTGACAACAGCACTTCGGTCGACTTTTCGAGGGGCTCCGGCTCCTTTTTTGTGGTCAGTATCCATTTGACCCCTCTCAAACTTTGAGAACCAACGATGGGCAGTTGTTCTAGATACAGTTCCAGTTCCATGGGCTTCATTAATATTAGATATGGCCTCTTTTATACTGCGGCTCAATCCAAACTTGAATTTTAGCAGTTTTTGAATAAAGTCTCTATCTTTTTCCATTTTCAACAAAAAAGTGAGATTTTTTACAAAATGATAGTTCACATGATAATGAAGATTACTGTATAAAAAATTTTTCATTTAGAACAAAAAATTATTTAACTTTAATAAAATGTTCAATAATTGTACGACAACCTAATATTTACAAAATTGGTGTGACATAATGCATTTTTGATGTTGAAGTATGCTCGTTCGTTGAACAATAGATCTGATAACACTGTGTGTACAGGTGATAACGCCTAAACCGATTTCTTAGACAAGATTTTCAGTGGGAAAATTAAAACTATTACAACATTGAACTCATTTTCCGATAGTGATAGACCTAATTTTAACCGAAATAGTTGGTTTTTTGTACAGTTTCTTGGGAACACTGACGTCCTCATATGATTTCAATTTGAACTGAAAGAAACCAACTAAATTTGAATTTTGCGTTCTTATGGAGGAAAGAGCAGTTGTGCTTTTTTTTTTCTTTGATATTTGACGCAACTTTTTTGATCGACTCGGTCGAATTTATAATTGCCGATTTGGTACAACAACTCAGACAATATATTTTGCTTTACTAGCTACCGTTCAGAAAAACACTGACAAAAAACTTTTGTTCCAACCTTGCATGTTTACTAAATTTGGACAAAAATTTTTTCTTCTACATCAAAGACCTAATGCAAAGAAATAAAACCTAAAAGCTGTGTAAAGTTGGCCATGGCCACTAGTAACAGCTATTGCAGATTAGCAGAAAGATATGCTGTTTTCATTGATCAACTGCAGTCAAGTCAACTTGACTAAAGTACTGGTTCAAGCGTTCTCTACGAGGTAGAACAGTTTAGTTTCCAAATCAAAACTATTTTCAAATTTATGCTCGATTTGCAACATCAAGAGTGTGTCTATACTAACAAAGCATACTGTAACACTAACATTGACAAAGAACTTTTCAGTTGATCATGATATCACAAATCTTTTTAACGTGAATATCAGAAGAAGTGTAATCAATTTTAACTGATCAAACAACTTAATTGTTCTATTCAATGTCTTTGCAAATTCTGCTTTCATGACGACACTACCTCAAATTTTATCATCCAATCAAAAATTTGACAATCAGTTATGTGCAACTACTACATAACGTCATTTGAGCAACAATCAAATGTTTAAACGAATCCAGCAAAATAATCAACTTGCTTTTAAATTATGCATTACCAAACAGTACCGTTTTAAATCCCAATATCAGCTTATACTTAAATGTATTAGTATAAACACATCTTTATTTTGAAAGTTAAGCAAGGAGTTCACAATAATTTTTATCCAAAAATTATTCTATCTGATAGAATGTTTGAAACGGTATTTTAGTCTAAAAGATTTTTAGGTTGATTTTTACCATTGCCTACTTTATATAAACACACCGCACGTCTCAGTGTAAAAAATGAATTTTAAATGTAATAGCAAGAACAAAAACGATTAATTAACGATTGCAGCATTGCCAGTGGGATCAACAACATGAAAAGCTCAGCATTGATTTAACATGACTGACAACAAACTATAAACGCTTTAGTTTTTGAGTAGAATACCGCTTTGAAGCATTATCTACAAGATGGAATAGTTTTCGAATTAAAGTTATTGTCAACTTCATACTTGACTTGGCAAATCAGCGGTGTATTTATAGCAATAAGGCACAGTGTAGTATGTGGTCAATGAACGGTTCAAGTCTAGGACTGTAAAATCGTAGCCCAACAAGTTTTCTGAGTTAAATTCGCAAGATTCGCGAGATTACTGGTGTGCAGTTGATACTTGTAGCTTCTACTCTAAGAGAACGCCATAAAGGTTCTGTCGCATTGCAGCATATGTAAATTTTGTTCTAGAAGAATCTGGTATAAATTCAGCGTGTTCAAAACCAATTGCTATTTCTGCCGCACTTCACTGTTGCATTTCTTAGGCTCAGCTGCAATCAATAAGTTTAACTTCGTTACGTATTAAGTTAAGTCCAAAATATTTCTTGTATTGTTGAATTGCTCCGAAGTAATTGGTAATGTTTTGATCAATTTCAGAGTTAAGAGAGTAAGTGGATTTTTGTTTGTTAGTACTGAACTTGGAATGACATTTAGTGTCGCGGACTGATCCGTTACCACCTAATACAAAGTAAGTCGCTTTATGAAAAGTTTGGAAATTTATTGAACATTTTTCAGATGTGCTTCACAGAATGCGACTAACATCAGCACTAATACAGCGTCTACTGATCCACTCTTAATCAAGTAGACATTTCTACGTTTTAATTGAACTTTGTTACAGGTCTCGAGTTTTCGTCGGTTTTTTAAATCGAGAGACATGCACTCGAAAAGATGTTATTGAACTGTTTAGCATGTATGGAAAACTTATTGGAGTTTCGCATTTCGCTGCACCTGGATGTAAGTCAAATTAAAAGCAAGGTGAACATTTGATGGATTTTAGTTGCCTATGTTCAATATTCGTCCGTTGAAGACGCGGAAAGCGCAGTAAAGAATTTGAACAAATTCAAGTTTCAAGGCAACGAAATAAGTAGATTTTTATTGTTGGAGCGCTAGCATCACCTTTGTTTTTTAGGTGTGTCAATAGCCGATCCGAATCTACAAAAGCCGATGAGGCAGCAGCAAGGCCAAGTGCCGCAAGGAAAAGTGACCGCTAAAAGTCAGCAAAACAAGTTTCAAGCGCGGCAATTTGGAAACAAGTCGAGACTTGGGCCCTCTGCGCACGAGCCGTTGAATTTGTTTGGAACTTTAAGGAGTACAACGGCAAAAAAATTTGTGAGACCTCCGAACAACTTTGTCGCTGATTCTAACGCCGCTTGTGTGGGCGGGCCTTGCGCGACCAGTTCAACGCTTAGCAACTGTAATCCTAGTTCGATGCGGCCGAGTTTAAACAACACTGCGCCAAGCATGTAAATTGTTAAGTTTAGATTGCGTAAACACTGTTTTAGAAGTTTGAAAAGCAAAAGGCTGATGCCGGATCAGTCGGCCAAAAAAGCACGCTTTGGAAACAAGTATTTAAACGATGAACAGGGACAGGATCTAGGCCAAGTTGAATACAGTCAACAGGATGGAACTTATTATCACGAGTACAATGAAGACTCTAATTATGATGCAAACTATTCAAGCTACGAAAATGCTTACGGTGAAGTAGGTTATGATGGTGTCAGTGGGAACCCGGGAGAACAATACGCTTCTGCCGAAGGCGAATATGTGGAAGGTAAATGCGGTTAAAAGTTTTCAAGTTGGAGTTTGCAGGAGAGTATGCGGAATATTATGGGGCCGAGGTTTATTACGATGAATATGGACAGGCAGTTCAGTACGTGCCGCAAGAAGGCTACGAAGGTCAGGAATATGCGTATGATCCGAATTATGATGCAAACTATGCGTACGAGGCGGGCGTTTATTACGATGAGTATGGGCAGCCAGTGGAGTATGTGGCCCAAGAGGGATATGAATCTCAAAACTACGACTCGAATTCCTATTATGACCAAGAGCAATATGAAAGCGAGTATTACGCGGTACCTGAGAAGAGCAGCTTCGCTAGTGCGCCTGACTTAGAGCCGCCAAAGTTTCGGAAAGCGCAATTTATTAAGCAGAAAGTGCAGACAAAACCGCAGAAGCATCCGCAGGCCGCACAAGAGCTGGAGGATCGACCCATTCATTATAATTACGGTTGGGTATGTTGTCGGCACGACTGATTTTGGTTTAGAAATTCCTGACATGTTCATTTGTGGTGGTTGTCATTTTTGCACAGTTAATCCGCAATATTTCATCCAACATCGCTCCAAGCCGTGCAAAGTCAAGCAGGTTGATCGAGCAGGTATGAATTAAGTGTATGGTTGATTTGATAGTGTCCATTATTAGAAGACGAGCCCGAGAAACTCTACTGTCACATGTATCTAAGCATTGCTTTTTTAACTCAAAAACGGACTAAGATTGAAAACTGAAAGAATTTTAAGCTGCCCAACAATGTGCACGTTCCAGCCTGAATGGAGTTTCGGAGCGTGCGCAACGGACAGCGTTGAAATAGGCAAACATTATTCTCTTTCTGCGCTGCTTTTGTCAAGCTTGCGTAACTGTTTGGTCAACTGATGTTTGGGATAATGTTCGTTGGACGCTGTGCCAAACCAGCCAAATTCGATGATTGGTTGTTGTTCCAAGTTGCAACCACTGGTCTTGTGCCAGCACTTTGTAACTCGGATTTCGATTTGTCTATCGCTTGTCTGTTGTCGCGTGAGTGTTTAGTGATCTCACGAATCGAGCCACAGTGTCACTTGTTTCGGTTGCAATATAGATGGCTCGATTGAATTTGCAATGGAGTCTTTGACTCCAGATTACTGATTCAAGTTTTGCAAGTGCATTTCACGAATCTTTTGGTTCTGAATGTGCTCATAACAATGCATTACGATTTGAGGCGGAGTGTCTCTTAGGTGCTACGCGTTTTAGACAAAAGTTCTGCCGATTTTTGGTAACTTTTGCAGCTCTTACCCTGAACACTAGTCTCAAGTTTGCATTCTAAATCCCATGCTTCTGGTGCCACTGATTCGAGCGTTTTTGTTCGCTTAAAGCAGAATTTTGATTGTCACTTTAGGCTAACATGATTCCTTATTTTTCTGCAAGCGACTCTGTGAGCAATCGCATTTTGATGTTGGGTTTTTTTAAATTTCGCACTCACTGGAAAATCTTATCCAAATACTTTGATCGAGGACAGGCTTAGTCAAGTAGTGACAGCAGCGTCGTTGGAAAAAGACCAACTGTATAGTGGGGGCTCAAACTCAGCTGTGAGCGGCTGAATAAGCTGTGCTGTTTGATTAGAGCTAGCTTGAATGCAGCTGATTCGGGGAAACAGCACGTCTTGCCGTTGACCTACGGGTGGCATCTGCCAGTACAGTAGTCAACTTTGACAGTCTTTGGATTGCCTCTGCTGGACCAAGTTTCTGATAGAGAAGTCAAAGCACAAGTTGGTTCTTAAATGTTGCAGATTTTAAATTAAACAATTAAAAAATGACTTTACAAGGTTGTAAAATTTATTACGAAACTACTGGGCACTGGAAGATGCAATAGTGAGTAAAGTTGAATTTTGTAGCATCCCGTCATGAAGTGTGATTTGATGTTGGTGCGAAAAGCTTGTTATCTGCTTTAAAGTCCTGGTAAGCGTCTATGTTGAAGATCTTCGGGACCTTTCAGATTGCTGCAAAGATTTTCTTGAAGTTAACAAGCGCTATGAGGAGCGATCAATTCTATTGTTGACATTTTGATCCGCATAGATTGCCAACCAGAATGGGGTCGATCACTAAATCTTAGAAATGCAAAAATGGGTGTTGGCAAAATCGACAATTGTTTTCGCACCTCTATTCTAGGACAAATCTGAAGAGGAACGATCGCAGGGTTGCTGGACTTGGCTGCTGTTGCTGGCGGGCATCATATCTGTAATTTGACGGAAGGATGTACTGCTTTTGTGGAACAGCTGCAATCAAACTGAAAAATCTACTGAGCGCATGCATTCAAGTCAGTCGCATATAACCGAGACTTCAATCTCGCTGTGCGGTTTTTTTCAGGTGAACGCTGCTGGCTTAGCCACTTGGTCAAGCCTGCTTTCGTTTGATGCGCCAGTGGAATCTGCGGTAATCTGATACGTGAAAGTTTAAAGATTCGAAGCTCTTGCAGCCTTGCAGATATTGTGCTATTTAAGGTCAAAGTGTCTTGAAACTGCGCTGTTTTTGTAGTAAAATTTTTAAAAATTTTGTTGGCAAACTTGATACGATAAAATGTTCTAGCCTAGAAACTGTTCAACATAGCATAAACGGCGATAAGTTAAAGCGATTTAAGTTAGATGCAGTCTAGCGACTATGCACAGAAAAAGTTTTGTTGTAGTTAGAGAAAGGAGTGGATTAGCGCAGTTAGTTGTTGGTAGTGCTTGCACTGACAATACGAATGGAAAAGCTGAATTTTTTGAGGCATGCGTGCTTGAATATTAATCGTCTTAAGAGAACAAGTAGAATGTTTGACGATCTGAAAAGATAATTACAGCGTATGTTATGGCAGA
The DNA here is from genome assembly GCA_018907245.1 of Eupristina koningsbergeri. NCBI lineage: Eukaryota > Metazoa > Arthropoda > Insecta > Hymenoptera > Agaonidae > Eupristina > Eupristina koningsbergeri. The sequence continues at coordinate 20,788 of JACCHV010000303.1, forward strand.
ACAGCTTTTACCAAGAATTTCAAATAAAAGCTTATCGTCAAATGTCCGAGTGATATGCAAACTTTAAAAGATGCTCGCTTCCCAGGACAGCTTTTCTGACCATCAAAACACGAAGAAAAGATGTATCTTGCTGAGAGTGCAGGGTGAAATTGTCTCTCGATACGCGCATTCTGACCAATTGATGAGCAGCGCAACAGCTTTGATAACTTTGTTTTGAGACTAGCCACGGGTGTTGAAGTGCAACACTAGTGGCTTCTTGCGATGCTGCAAGTTTTGTGAGCAGAAAAGCAGATAAATCAAAAGTTTGAGGCACTTAATCCTGTCTAGGATTAGAAAAGTGCAGCAGATCGCACATCCAAACCTATGCAATTATAGACAAAACCACGAGTAAGACTTTAGAATCGTTGCGAGTGTGGATGAAGATATGATGTAAGACAGTAACTTGCAAATTATACAGAATTTTCTGTTGTTTTTGATCTAAAATTTGTGAAGATTTTATAAGACACATACTCTCAAGCACACACTTGCTAAACATATCGTGCGATTAGGCCCGATAAACTGGAACACTGTATCGGATAAGAAATTCTTTTCATGCAGCGAGCAATTGTACAAGCATGTTTGCTGTATAATTGGACCATAACAATGATAGCATCCCATAACACATGAGAAGATTCGCTCGTTTTGTATGCTTTCCTTCGCTAATTAGTGTTCTTCACGCGTATTGAGTCGTCACACAATTATACTGATGGCCGAAAAGTCGCTTTGTGGGCAGCTTCAGTTTAACGGCCGTTGATTTTATCTTGAGATGAGCCAAGCGAGCACTGAGTGTGGCAACAAAATCACTAAGCGAAAATGGAGCAGAGTTGGCAACGGAAGTTGCGGAAAACAGCGATAAAGGAGCACAACCGCTCTTTCTGTCGCAAAAACGCAAAATTTTATCGAAATTTAAGCAAGTTGCAAAAGTGCGATAGGTCGGTAGACCGGTGAGAGAAGGATACTGTAGATGTGAGTGTGAATCAGTTTCAGACTTTGAATTTAATGTTAAACCAACGAATCAAACAAGAAGGCTGTTTTTGATTGCTATCTATATCCCGACATGAGCAATCTTTTTGTCAAAATTGAATTTGTTTGGCCGTTTTGTTGTTAAAGAAAGCAATGCTTGTTTACAGGTGTTCGGATGCTGTTCGCAACGCGTGGGATTTGGTTTGCCACATGGGCCGTAAACACTGTCTTTACCTGTTCAATGAGACCCACTTGGTGGCTAGTGGAGTTGATTGATTCGATTTTGAGCGCACTTATTTTTATAAATTATTTAAAACATTTGTTAGAAAGGAAAACAAAGTTTTACTTATTTTATTGACATTGAAAAGAAAAAACAAGTTTTTGAGTAAAAAAATCCAAAAAAACTGAGCAACAACTCTTGGGAATGTTGATTACGGATTGCGAAATTTCAAAGTGGTGAAGAATACAAAGCACACTATACCAAGTTAAACCTCAGCCAGACGTACCTTCGAATGGACGGTTGAAAGTGCGCGACAACGAGGATAAATGTTATTGATATTTGACTGAAGTTGAAGACACTGTTTTGTTGATTGTTGCTTCTAGTTTAGAGTCAAAGTTGCGCGACGCATAGTTGATAAGACGGTTGGCTTCCCGGCGCCCACTCAAATAGGCGCCGATGGTAGTCTGATAGACGGTCGAATGAGTCGCTTCGCCTGCAAACAAGACGCGAGGACGGCGATTCCAATACACGGGTCGTGCGAGCAGCTCGAACGGATCGGCTTGAAGATGGGTTGCTTCGGCTGTAATGTAGGTGTAGCTGCCCCTAAAATTGTCATCACGCAGCCACGACGTGCGAATCAGCTTTGAAGGCAATGGGATGTTGACAGCGGGCTTAAATGCGTTGTCTCAAGTTGTAACGAGGAAAAAAATCTACCATTGATTGTTGGAAGTGCTGGGTCACGTGGTTGGCCAGTTCTTCATTCGATAGGTTGTCGATGTTTCTTGGGCCGTTGCCTGATAGCCAGCCAACTAGCACATTGGGATTCCAGTCCAAAACTTGAAAAGTGTGCAGTTCACGACCCAAGTAGCTCTCTGATGAGCAGCCCTCAACAAAAATAGGAACGATGGAGGTAGTGTTCTGGGACCAGAAAGGATCGTCGTAGACAAGAAAAATCTTCAGCAGCGAACCGAATCCAAACGCGTCGATTGCATCGAGTTTGCGACGAGGCAGTTGAGGATGAAACATATGCTTGGCATGAGCTTTAAGATGACCAAGTGGAACAGTGGAAATCACGTAGTCATATTGGGTCGGATGGAATTGACCGTCGAGCATCTTCAAACGGATCGCTGCGCCACTGTAATCGACCAAAGACACTTTGGAATTTAGATGAATGGAAGACGAGTTTTTGATGAGTTCGTTTAAAATAGCCGAGTACCCGTATTTGTCAAGCGTGTACGACGAGTCTCTATCGTCGGTTTTGTCATCCCAAGTAGCGAAATTCTTCAGACAGAGTTTGTCGATTGGTGCGGACCATTCACCTTCGTAGTAGGTTTGATAAAATCGTGACAGAGCTTCGAGGTTGCGAATCTCATCTGTCGTTCGCTCCTTCTTGTTCATGAAATAACGAAAACTTTTTTGGTACAGCGTGCCGACTGTTTTATTCCAGTTGTGTGCATGCGCTGATAACTGCAAGTAGCTGGATTCGAGTTGATCGACAAACTTTTCAAACTCTCTGATCTGGCTTCTAAACAAAGTGTCTTGGCAATCGAGGCTTAGCCTACTTGTCGATTTGACAAGTGCCCGTTTGGTAGTTGGCGTTTTCAAAGAGCGTATCGTCCTCAACTTCACCAGTTACAACACCCAGTCGATGAGCCAACTCAAAAATCGGATTTTTTGCGCCGTTAACAAACTGCGCTCCGTGTTGAAGAAAGCCATCTTCTGAAATTTGAAGTTAAACTTCCACGTCTTAAAGTTGAATAGAAATTTCATCAGCAAATCCTTCTTGCACCAGACACCTAACCCAGGAGAGACTACCCGAGGGCTGTCGAGAGTTGGTTATTGTCGTTGATAAGCGCCATTTTTACGCGGACAGAAGAGCAGGCTGTTTCGGCGGCCAGCTGCACTTAAGCTGGTCGTAGTTAAGCTACATTACTAGTTTGGCCAGCTTTTTCAGCCGAGTCAACTGCACACAGCCGGGTTAGAAGCCGACTGTGCGGTTGGTTTCGAAGTGAATATTGCTACCACTTAACCAGCACACCCCAATCGAAGTTCGAACAGAAAAAGTAAATGCATCTGTTACCGGATGTTCCGAGAGCATTTTTGATCTAAATATTAATCAGATATATTAGAAGTTGATGTAGATAGGTCAGACAAAGCGTGGCATTCCCAGCGGAAACTAGTTAACATGTTGTAGCGCACCAGTGACGGTACTTGTGTGCGTAACAATCTTTTTGTTAACAAAAAGTCGATTTGTTTGCGTGTCTACGGAATATTGTCGCTTTTTGTATTCTTTCGAAGACTATTACTAGAAGAGCCGACCTGACGGCCGTTAAACCTGAATATTATCACTGACGAACGCCAGTTCGTGCAGTTTGACGGGTGGAGTGCGATTTCTATGAACCAGCTGCAATCGAGCTAGTTGTGATTGAGGAGTACAAAAATTAGACCCCATGCATATTTGCTCGAGTCAGCGGCACGTGGTTGGGTTTACACCTGCTACGCGCAGTTTTTCTTCGTCAAGCAAAGGCTGTTGCATAGCTCAGCTGAGCATATCACCTATTATCGCCTTACATAACAATTATTATATTTCAAAGCATAACCTATCAAACCAACCGAATGCAATAGGGTAAACACGTCCGCCAATTCTGTTCAATGCTTCGAACACATCTACGTTCTGAAAACCAGCAGTTTGAAGACGATCAAAGGCGGCAAGACCGCTGAAACCCGCGCCTATGATTGCGACGAGGACGCTTTTGTTTAATTCATGCAAGTAGCTGCCAGACGTAGAATTTCGACTGGTTGTGGTTGCAAATGCTCTCGTCTGTCTGTCAGGATCGATTTCACCGCATGCAAACTGAATTTGTTTATTCTGAACTCAAACGTCGACAATACTTACTGCGATTAAAAGTAGAAGTACAATTTTCAGGCTCTGAACACTTGTTTGATTATCCATACAAGGCTGAGGCAATACCTATGAGCTTTCAGGTGAGGAGGCCAGATGGCCGACTCAAGCAGATCCTAAGAATTGAGGATTACAGTGAAGGATAAACGAAAGTGTCAAATAAAGCTGTGCTTTTGACACAAAACTGACAGTTTTTCACGCCATTCAAGTGCTTAAAAGCACTTGCGACAAATTGTTACTGATAGCAGTAACCTTTGCAGATAAGACAAACTGCATTCTTTGTTCGATTCGCTGTACGCAAAGACTAATTGGGTGACATTTAAATAGTAATAGATGGGCCGAAAGAACGTCTGCCCATTAACATTTGCTAATTGCTTGTAGTATTAGAATTACCTTGAAACAACTGAGACCAACTATCAAAAGGCTCTTAAAAGGCTGACCCGTAAGATTGAAAATAAAATGAAAAAGAGCTTGTCAGCAAAACGTGTAAAACACGTCTGTTTTGAAAATATCAAACTAAGGTCAAGAAAGTGAAAAGACTGACTGATTCGACAAGTGGCTGGCGCGCCTCGGCTGATTTATCAAGTCAAATGCAGTTCGAAATCAAAACCAGTAAAACACCCCTTCCTCTCCAACTGTCATCCACCCATAAAAGACAAATGACACTCCGTAATGCATGCACTACACCCATGTCGATCTGTTTGCACCTGAAATGCACGTAGCCGTAATCAAGCTAGCCATTCAAGCGTTTCGACTAACAACTGGACACTTTAAAACAAGCTTTTCGCTTGCGTGGAAGGTGGCGATCAGCAAATTCGCTCTCAACAACTTTGGAAAATCATCTTGAGTGATGGACATGCGAAAAGGTGAACAGTTAATACAGCAAAAGACGTGTCCAACCGCTAGATGTTTTAATTGCGTAAGAGTTCGAATCTGAAGTCAAATAAAGAACGTTAAGTGCATACAAGCTTTGTCTTCGTTAACAAAACATTTGAGAAACGGTCAAAATCTTCGTTGAAGCCAAGCAGCCTGCTTTCGCAAACACTCAGGCCCTATTAACACCATCTGTAACTTTGATTACCACACAAAGATAACAAAGTTAAGATTTCCCGTTTTGATCTTTCATGTGGAGCGCGACAAAACCAACTCCAAATTGCTTGGTGTTTTTTCAAACTAGGCTTATTTATAAGTCCTCCAGGAAAGCACGCGTTGCTTCAATTTTAGATCCTAAGTTTTTCAATCGTACATCACTCTCACACAGGTTTGAAGATTTACTGCCAGGTCTCATTATCGTTCGAATCCACTAAAACGGGTGCCTTAAAACTGATCGCACAAGTTAAAAGCTGTTTTACTTCAGTTGCCAAGAAAGCTTTACAGATTTAAATTTATTGCCAGCTCAAAACTCCGTACCACTTTTGTTCGTTTTAATACCCGTTCGATGTGAAGCGAAAAAACTTGCGCATTGACTGCCGCTCGATTTTGATAGATGTTGCTCGACCTCACCACTGTTTACAATTTTACATTGTCTTAAGGTTTGTATTCTCTTATTTTGGACTACATGGACAAAACTCGAAATTTTGAAGAAAACAGAGTCGTCGCCGAAGTAATGCTGACATGACTCTCACCAATTTCTGACGTAATCCACCAAACCTGAATAAACAGCGTTTGCATCTTCGCCGACGAGTGGTTTGATAAAAAAATAATAACTCTGTATTTCAAAAGTCAAATCTAAGCATTGTAATTGTAAAACGACATATATGAACAAATTTGGACAAACGACGAATTAAAAACAAGTCAATAGATGAACAACTACAGAACCAAACAAAGACACTTGCCTGAAGACGTAAACCCTGTTTTCTAGACTTTGCATATTTAGTGCTAGGTTACTAGTTTCACTAAACAACTGTTAGAATTAAAGCAATCAGTTTTGCAAAAAAAAAAACTTTCTAACAACAAATATGGCCAAAATAAAAGTTTTGATGGATTAGCTGTTGCTATACGCACAGCCATCGCAGCTTCAAGTCGCACACGTTTCTGCTAAAGCATTTTTACAAAAATCTAGAACTAAAATTGAAACTTGCAATTTTGAATCCCAAAATACTGCTTTGTTTTCCAACTGAAACTAAGTCTAAATATAACTTCCTAAGATTCCGAAGCTTAGATGCTTTGAAGGATAAATTAGAATCAAAGTTGAAAGCCCAAATCACCACTTTGGTTGAAAACTTTTGCCATTCAAGCGATGGTGTAGCCAGCGGTGACAAATTGATTCGACAGTTTGTAAGCCAAAAAAGCCGCATTTTGTTGTGATGCAAATCTTGTGGCTTGCTTCAAGCTCTGTTACTGCATGATTACCGCGAAAAGTTCAAAAACATTTCTCAACAATTTTGAGCGATTTGTCATATGATACTTCCTTTTTGACGTCAAAAGCAATTTTTGAGTCAGTTTTTGGCGTCGCCTACTTAATGTAAATATAGCACACGTTCTGATGTGTAAAATCATTTTTTTACGTAATAACAAGAACACAAACGATCGATTACTGGCTGGGTGGCATTGCGATTGCAATTAGAAATTTGAAAAACTCAGCTGGGCATTAACTTTACATGACTGGAAATTGTTTTTAAACACTATATTTTTTATTTTTGGTCAGAATATCGTTTCAAGCGTTGTCTAAAAGATCAAACAGGTTGCAGAGTGGAGTTACTATCAACTTCACACTCAACTTGCGAAATTAAAGAACATGCAAATTAATGTGGCACAGTGTAAATCAGCATTTATATTGATATGGTAAGATGATAAATCCAAACTATTGATTTCTCCATCTACAGTGCGTGAAATAAATATGCGCCCACCCGCTGATTTTGTAAGTTGGGCATGAAGTTGGCAATGATGTTAATTGACTTCGTTGAGTTGGACGTTTTTCGAAGATTCATCCTGAAGAGCGAGAAGGCAAGACGCAAGCTGGCACTGCAGATAGTGCAAAAGAGCTTCTTTGGCCACTGGCAGAGGCTGGTTTGACTTCGTACAGTGCACGCATAGTAGCCAGCCTTGCAAGTCAAGATTGGTTTGGGGCGAAGAGTAAGCTGCGCGAAAGCGACAGCTGACTCAAGGCCAGACGAATAGGAGAGCCGGGATTCCTGCTCATGCAAAAGATTACGGTTCAGCCGAACTGTTTCCGACCCGCCAAAGGGGTGGACTTCCTGCTGCTACTGCCGCATTTTTTCCCGCCTCAAGAGACGGCTTCGGTTTCTCATTGGCGGCCCTGAGACCTCCCGACTATACGAACAGCACGAGCGTCGTGCGCCCCGGCCGGAGCCGGTTTACGGGAAGCTACTACTTTGGGCCCACTCCACCACTCTCCCGCCCAGTCAAGCAAGCGTATAGACTACGTAGGTCATCATCGTATCATTGGGTGACCTACCCTCAACTCAAGCCCACGTGTCCTCAAAAACCGCCGACTCTTACCCTGAGCTACCTGGGGGACGTTGGGTAGTCGTGAACCCCAAACACGACGTCAAAGAGACTTAACTTTTGGTGATTTAGCAAGCTTTTTCTGAGCTTTTATGCTTTTTTGCTTTAAGCGCTTCAACTGGGTTTCAAAAAGGCACAGACAGTTAGACTGCTGCAATGTCTCAGTACATTCTAAACGTCCCACAAACCTATAGCTCTGGCCTAATTTATCCAGATAGGGGCCATACTTTTGATTCGATCAATTCGGTTTCTTCCTAAACCACTTTCTTGCTTAACATTTTGCACATGCTGTCCACAGCTCCAAGTCTGTTGGTTTCAATGGCTGGCTTATCAAGGTAGCACAACGATTGATAACGCTTGAGACTTGAGGAAGACTCTGATCACACTAATTTGGCTGCTCACACATACAGCACTGTGCATAAATATACAACCATCCCTAATTTTCAAGTTAGGCATGGAGTCGGCAATAATGTCAATTCAAAAACTATCCTATCTTCTAGAGGTACCCCTATCTTCTAGAGAAAAACTTCATGCCCAACTTGCAAAATCAGCGAGTGGGCGCATATTTATGTCCCGCACTGTAGTTTTATTAAAGTTATTCCATAATTTTTATTTAATATTTTCTTCGGCAGTAAGTAATAGTAAAATGTTTTATCACCAAAAATTATATGTAAAATTAAGTAAGCCATCTAAAAATCAGGTTTATTTTATTTTATGACTGAAAAATTGTAAAAAAAGAAGCTTACGGTAATGTATTTAGCATATTTCAGCTAAACTTTTGTTCTGCTTCTATTTTCAGTACTTGCTTTCTGTCGTGACAATTTAACAGTATTTTATTCTAACCAGAACCGCAAAGAGCTGTTCAGGTTACACAAAGTAGCAACAATTACAGTAGAATCGGAGTGAGTTGTATCTGGATAGTCGGGTCCCGAGCACGGGACCTTCTTTGCTTATATAGTTTCTCAGGACCCCAAAAACGATCAACAAAGGCAGTCCGATGCGCATCCTTTGCCATCTGGCGCAACCTTTGTGACCCTTTGTTCCCAAATGGTTAGATGGTTAAGGCAATTGTTTTTGTGATTGTATTAAAGAATTCTCACCAAAGATTTGAAAACAGTGCGCGACCTTTAAGATGTGTCGGTATGACTAATCGCGACGATTGTCGCGACACTTTCACATTTAGAGTTCCACATTATTTCTTTCTTTTTGTTTATGTACTTATTCTCATCGTTGTTTAAAATTTTGAATTTGAATATTCTTGCCACTACACCATTAAAAAATAAGTTTTTCAGACATTTTCTCGTTCTATCGCGGGCAAGCTCGCGAAACGTTTGTGACAAGGTGCTTCCTTTCGTCTTGCGTATTAGCTTTTCTCTTTTTTCAAACACGTATTTCCTTGCTCGCTTTACGCTTTTGCACCAGTCTTCGTCAGTGCGCTTTTTTAATGACGTACCAATTGTCAGTTCGCTTCCATGCTCAACGTCTATCGTTAATAAAACTTTTTTGTTATATTTTTCTCATGTATTAAACTCTCCATTAAATTTTTGGATTTGTATTGAAAATCAACATTTTATCAAACAAAAGTTAACGAAAGCGTCAAATGATTAGTAATCAAAGTAGTCTGCATTGTTCTCAACCACTTTTTGCCTTAAAAAGTCGCATTCAATTATTTAAATTAAAGGACCTCATCTGCAGTATTCAATATCTCATGGATTACCGAATAACCACAGCCGAAATTGTCGGCCAGCATACGCATGGTCATCGAAGAATGCTTCTCGACAGTTGTGACAACAGCGTTTCGGTCAACTTCTCAAGGGCATCCGACTCTTTTGTCATTAGTATACATTTGATTCCTTTTAAAGTTCAAGAACCATCGATAGGCAGCTGATCTAGATGCAGTTGCAATCCTTGGATTCCGTCGATATAATTTATGGCTTCTTCTACACGATGGTCCAACTAAAACTCGAATTTCAGTAGCTCTTGGAAAATGTCTTTATTTTTTTTTCTATTTTAAAAAAAAGTTAGATTGTTCACAAAATGATAGTTCACATAATAGCGGAGATTACTGAATAAAAATGACTCTATTTAGAACGAAAAAATTATTGACTTTCAATATGAATCCAAAAACTTAGTGGACAGACTAATATTAGAATAAATCGTTGTAACTAGCACAAACTAGTATATGTTCTGTTATGTGCACACTGTTTAAGTGGCTTCGCAACAACCATGAGCACATCAATCTATAAAAGCTAAAAAATATAGTTTTTTCGCAATTATTGTTGAAAAGACTACAATAAAATGATTATTTATTGAAATTCCGCTAATAATTGGATATGCATTGTAAAGAAGAATTTTAAATCAAAACATCTAACTATTGGTTGAGGAGGTGATAGATTATATCTCCGAGTTAAAAAAAAGTAGATTTTTGAAAAGTTGCGCTTTTCTGTAAATTTTTTATAAATGAGAGAGTTGCAAATGTTACCTTGGCTTAACGATAGCATTTAATCGAGAAGTTATTTGCTGTTATTGCTGTAAAACACTATAATAACAGCCATTTTATTATTGTGTTATATTTTTGAGATTTTGAACTTGTCTCTTATATTTTAGAACTTCAAACGCGATAATGTTTAACTTGATTTTACCATTGTTTTGATGTTTCAGAAGAATCTTGGCCGAACGAATAAATTGAAAGTCTAATTTATCGTTAATTAATGGTTTTTCAGATGATCTTGTAGAGGATATATCTAGCAAGACTGGCCTAGAGCATATAAAGGCCAACTAGTGGGCAGCAATTGTGGTTTGAAATATGAAGTTAAATGGAAAGTAAAAGCAAACTTGGGTGGTATGCGAGTCAGTCGTCAGGTGAATAGTATAACTTTCAGTCATATAAATTTTGCAGTTTTGAATGTCTGCTCCAACAGAAAATTTGGACCAATCCTTATAAAACTTCTGCTTTTGGTGATTATCGTTTTGGCGATTAAATTTTTATTTGCTACTAATTATTTTGAATCGTTCTATAATTATAACTATGTTGACATTGAAAAACCTAACACTACTACGACTTCATCTTCTAGTTTATCCGCACTGACTCTATCTTCTAATTTATCCACGTCGACAATATTGAATTCAACTGATCCTTGTTTGTGCAACGACGAAAATGTAACAAATCTGGATCTTGTAAAAGAAACATCTAATTTAGTTCTGTTTCAAAGGCCTGGACGAATTTGGAGTCACAATCAACGGACGCAAATTTGACTGCTCGTTGTACGCAGGACTAAAGCGCTTGAACCTGCTAGATATAGATGCTGTTAGAACTGATAGTGATTTTAAACGGCTGAATGACTCGTGGCAACCAGTGTTTGTAACGTCGATTGCAAGCAATCATTTCCAAGAGGGCCGAAAGCTAGTTTATATTTTAGCTCGACGTTATCCAAACGCAATAATCGTAATATTTGACCTTGGTTTGGAACCAGAAGAAGTAAAGCTTTTGTTTAAGATAAACTCAACCAAATATTTAGATAAAAGAACTTCAGACCTGGTGTAACGTTGAATATAGAAAATTTGACTTTAACTTATATCCACCTCACGTAAGACAACTCACTTCTTACGCCTTCAAGCTTTCAATAATCGTTAGTTAATTGACTTTTAAAGTGGTAATGATTGCGTTAAAGGAAGCCTTTCAACTATACAAGACATTTTTTTATGTCGACGCAAGTGTGCGATTAACCGGTAAAAACTTGTTGAAGTTTCTGCATGGAGTTCAGACCCATAAGCTGCTTCCGTTCTCTACCCATACTTTTACAGCCCACAGTGTTTACTCAACCACAAATCCAGGTAAACTTTTGAAGCCTGTCTTAGTTTTCCGAGATTGTTTCAGGAATGTTTAGCTACTTGCCACTACCGTTGTCGATCACTCAAATGATCGAAATTCAGAGCACGTTTCAATTTGTCAGTGACGCACCTTTTACCCGTTATATTTTGAAATGGTATTTTGAATTTTACACCCGATAACAAAAGCAAAATTATAGGTGGTATCTTTGTGCCATGACAGAAGATTGTATCATTCCGCCACAATCAATCCTTAAGTGCGATCTTAAAAAATATAAGCACGAAAGGCGCACTTACTTTAAGTAACGATATTCACAAATAATTAACACCAGAATTCAGTTGTCATCGTTTTGATCAAGCCTTCTGGAACATTGCCATATTGGCCTATCTGTTTGGCGACAAGCGTGGAGCTATCGAATTAGGCTATGCAGAAGAAAATTGGTCAATACTAAACGACAGGATCATAGATCAGGTGGAGAAAAATCGTCAGTCAAGCATGGGATATTTCGCCCAGCTGATAAGAATTGCACGAGAAGACAAAATGCTGAAAGTTCTAGTTTTACCATGTAAAGATAAACGCTGATATGCATTATTTTTGTAAATTATTTCTTATACGTGTCAGATATAATAAATCTTAGTCGATCAAGCACTTCCTTTAAAACTCGTCCACCAAGTTTTTTTCTGTAAAACTTGTTTCTACTACTGAACACAATCAAGAAGAAGCTTTACAACACACTTGACCGAGCAACATTGCAACCAAGATTTTCCAAACAAAGATCAAGCATCCAATACGATATATTAGTAAAATAAACACCGAAAAATGCGAAAAAAACCACAAATCAAATGACAACACAAAAGGTATCATGGCAAAGCGACAGCTGAGAAGCTATGGTCAATTTTAATTTGCGACGCCGCTTTTTTGGCTTCAGAAGTGTCATTGATGTAGCAATGACTTTAAATTTGTTTTGCATAATAATTTGTTTATCCACTGATTCTGAAGAAGAATGCTCATCTGTATGTTAAACTGAGAACACTGCTCGATTAGATATTGAGGAGGAGAACATGACCATTTAAGTGTTTGTTTGTTTTTTTTTAATCACAACGTGATTTATATCTGTTTTTTATATATGTGGATTAGGATGCGCATAACTACGTCTAGAAAGAGCTGGTCGTTATCCGACGCTCCCACTTTGAAATCGAGAAGATGATTGCACAACAATTATTTAATCTCGGATCGCCTTTTGTGTTGAATCAGTTGTTCTTGCACAACCTCGTAGAAGTTGATCTGACTTGCTGCTTGAGTTTGCACGAGCATTAGACTATCAAAATGAAGGTGTTGTTCATCATTGCTCTTCTTGGCACGTTCGTGTTTAGTGAAGCTTTTCTTACGCCAAGCGGTGGCGGCGGAGGGTAAGTGATTTTGCGGCATGAATTTAAATTGTTCGGCAATTGGACCGACAAAACTAATAAATGTGTGCTTGTTAAACGGTGTCGACCTCTGCTTGGAAAAGAAAACCACACAGTGGACTCAAACCCAACTGTGGGCACTTGAAGCGGGTGAATGCGTTCGTTCAAATCAGTACTGTTCATCTGCAGATGATTTGAATTGAGTACGTTTTGTTTTGAATCTGCAGATTGAACATCGCTCGAGCGACTGTAGTCAACTTTAACAGCCTTCAAGCTGCCTTCTTTCCAGATTTAGTTTTTTAAATTTTTTTAAAAATTGAAACTTAATTAGGCCGTGATAGTTAAGACCAACTTTTAAATTTATTAAACAAAGGAATAGTTAGGAGACAATTTACGATTACGACAAATAAAACTGTGTTCTTACTACTTGTGTGCTTGGTAAGGGACCAAGCGACGACGGGTAGCGCCAAGGATGTGCGTGTAGCGGAATAGTTGTGGTTCCGGGATCTACGAGTCCAGGAACAGTGTGTCAGTGGGAGCAGGGGTTATGCTTGATAACAGTACAACATTGATCAGCACAAACGAAACCGTACAACACAGTTGAATTGCTTCTGATGGCAGAAGCAAGGAGTGGGTTAAGATTCGAGTTGATCGAGAAGTGGAGTTGAGTAGGAGCAGAATTAGCGAGAAATGGGTAAGCTAGTAAGCAAGAAGCCCTTTTTGTGGAAGGTGGGGGTTTGCTTATATATGGCCAAACTATACAGTATGTGCCGCGCGACCCTTCAACTTGCCGCTATATGTTAATTTTGTACAAATGTTATGTCATGAGAAGCAATAGGATGCGCGGCTCCTTATTGTTATTGGTGATGGGAAAGAGCCGGTACGACTGCTGTTGCCTGACACAAGTGACTCAAATTAGATAAAAACAAGGACAAATCACAAAAGAGCGGCTACTTAATATTTGAGTTGGTGTGGTGTTAAATGCATGGGCCAGTCATCTGGCTCTGAATCATGATTTTCCGAATGCGTTTGGCGATTTCGGAAACAAAATTAAATGCACAAACAAATTAAAGATTAACAGTGTTTCAAGAATTTAATTTACTCGCTGCATTGTTTTAGCTGTTGTCCTCCTCCTCAACCCATGTGCGGATGGTAGGTGATTATGACTTTTAAAAGTGTATCGATTTCATTTTAGCGGAGCGTAAGTTTTCTACACATTGCTGTTTAAAGCCGAACCGATTTCGAAATCCCGTCTTCGAATGAAGCTTTCAAAGACGCTATACTTCTGGCAATATGTCTCTTATCAGTTGAATAACATTCCTAACTTGTTTTCAGACCACCACCACCACCGCCACCACCACCACCACCAAGCTGCGGGTAAATACATCCGCATGTTTTCAAATCATCGTTGATTTTTCAGCTGCGGCCGAAAGAAGAGATCAATACGTTTCACGGCGAAACACTAATAATTTCAAAGATTCGCTGATTTGGCTTGAAAACTTTCATCCAGTTCATGTCATTTCTCAAATCAGTATTTATAATATATAGCCTATATTAGAATAGTTTGCTACTAAAAGTACTAGGATTCAGTGTTTACACCATCTTAACTTAACTGTAAATAAAGATCTTGTATACACTAAGTTTATTAAAAAATATGAAGAAAGTTGATAACTTTGCTTAAATGCTCATGCAAACGCATGTATTTTTCGTTAAAACATCACTTACAGTAATCATAGTTTAACATTTAACGTAACAACTTATCTTATTATTGTCAGAAATATTAACTTTAACAGCAAGCTGTCAAAGAATTGATGTAAAAAATCTAGATAAATTCAATGTCGACTTCATTGGCAATAATGCAATAAAAACCTTTCAGCATTATGTAGTATGCAATGAAGTCGAAACTTACAAAGATTATGTTGTGTATGATTTGTCAAACTACAATATAATTTGTTAACATTGTAACAACAAAGCTCTTTATTCACATTGATTCACAATGATTTGTCTGTCGCTGCAATGTTCTATTAGTCTGTCCACTAAGTTTTTGGATTCATATTGAAAGTCAATAATTTTTTCGTTCTAAATAGAGTCATTTTTATTCAGTAATCTCCGCTATTATGTGAACTATCATTTTGTGAACAATCTAACTTTTTTTTAAAATAGAAAAAAAAATAAAGACATTTTCCAAGAGCTACTGAAATTCGAGTTTTAGTTGGACCATCGTGTAGAAGAAGCCATAAATTATATCGACGGAATCCAAGGATTGCAACTGCATCTAGATCAGCTGCCTATCGATGGTTCTTGAACTTTAAAAGGAATCAAATGTATACTAATGACAAAAGAGTCGGATGCCCTTGAGAAGTTGACCGAAACGCTGTTGTCACAACTGTCGAGAAGCATTCTTCGATGACCATGCGTATGCTGGCCGACAATTTCGGCTGTGGTTATTCGGTAATCCATGAGATATTGAATACTGCAGATGAGGTCCTTTAATTTAAATAATTGAATGCGACTTTTTAAGGCAAAAAGTGGTTGAGAACAATGCAGACTACTTTGATTACTAATCATTTGACGCTTTCGTTAACTTTTGTTTGATAAAATGTTGATTTTCAATACAAATCCAAAAATTTAATGGAGAGTTTAATACATGAGAAAAATATAACAAAAAAGTTTTATTAACGATAGACGTTGAGCATGGAAGCGAACTGACAATTGGTACGTCATTAAAAAAGCGCACTGACGAAGACTGGTGCAAAAGCGTAAAGCGAGCAAGGAAATACGTGTTTGAAAAAAGAGAAAAGCTAATACGCAAGACGAAAGGAAGCACCTTGTCACAAACGTTTCGCGAGCTTGCCCGCGATAGAACGAGAAAATGTCTGAAAAACTTATTTTTTAATGGTGTAGTGGCAAGAATATTCAAATTCAAAATTTTAAACAACGATGAGAATAAGTACATAAACAAAAAGAAAGAAATAATGTGGAACTCTAAATGTGAAAGTGTCGCGACAATCGTCGCGATTAGTCATACCGACACATCTTAAAGGTCGCGCACTGTTTTCAAATCTTTGGTGAGAATTCTTTAATACAATCACAAAAACAATTGCCTTAACCATCTAACCATTTGGGAACAAAGGGTCACAAAGGTTGCGCCAGATGGCAAAGGATGCGCATCGGACTGCCTTTGTTGATCGTTTTTGGGGTCCTGAGAAACTATATAAGCAAAGAAGGTCCCGTGCTCGGGACCCGACTATCCAGATACAACTCACTCCGATTCTACTGTAATTGTTGCTACTTTGTGTAACCTGAACAGCTCTTTGCGGTTCTGGTTAGAATAAAATACTGTTAAATTGTCACGACAGAAAGCAAGTACTGAAAATAGAAGCAGAACAAAAGTTTAGCTGAAATATGCTAAATACATTACCGTAAGCTTCTTTTTTTACAATTTTTCAGTCATAAAATAAAATAAACCTGATTTTTAGATGGCTTACTTAATTTTACATATAATTTTTGGTGATAAAACATTTTACTATTACTTACTGCCGAAGAAAATATTAAATAAAAATTATGGAATAACTTTAATAAAACTACAGTGCGGGACATAAATATGCGCCCACTCGCTGATTTTGCAAGTTGGGCATGAAGTTTTTCTCTAGAAGATAGGGGTACCTCTAGAAGATAGGATAGTTTTTGAATTGACATTATTGCCGACTCCATGCCTAACTTGAAAATTAGGGATGGTTGTATATTTATGCACAGTGCTGTATGTGTGAGCAGCCAAATTAGTGTGATCAGAGTCTTCCTCAAGTCTCAAGCGTTATCAATCGTTGTGCTACCTTGATAAGCCAGCCATTGAAACCAACAGACTTGGAGCTGTGGACAGCATGTGCAAAATGTTAAGCAAGAAAGTGGTTTAGGAAGAAACCGAATTGATCGAATCAAAAGTATGGCCCCTATCTGGATAAATTAGGCCAGAGCTATAGGTTTGTGGGACGTTTAGAATGTACTGAGACATTGCAGCAGTCTAACTGTCTGTGCCTTTTTGAAACCCAGTTGAAGCGCTTAAAGCAAAAAAGCATAAAAGCTCAGAAAAAGCTTGCTAAATCACCAAAAGTTAAGTCTCTTTGACGTCGTGTTTGGGGTTCACGACTACCCAACGTCCCCCAGGTAGCTCAGGGTAAGAGTCGGCGGTTTTTGAGGACACGTGGGCTTGAGTTGAGGGTAGGTCACCCAATGATACGATGATGACCTACGTAGTCTATACGCTTGCTTGACTGGGCGGGAGAGTGGTGGAGTGGGCCCAAAGTAGTAGCTTCCCGTAAACCGGCTCCGGCCGGGGCGCACGACGCTCGTGCTGTTCGTATAGTCGGGAGGTCTCAGGGCCGCCAATGAGAAACCGAAGCCGTCTCTTGAGGCGGGAAAAAATGCGGCAGTAGCAGCAGGAAGTCCACCCCTTTGGCGGGTCGGAAACAGTTCGGCTGAACCGTAATCTTTTGCATGAGCAGGAATCCCGGCTCTCCTATTCGTCTGGCCTTGAGTCAGCTGTCGCTTTCGCGCAGCTTACTCTTCGCCCCAAACCAATCTTGACTTGCAAGGCTGGCTACTATGCGTGCACTGTACGAAGTCAAACCAGCCTCTGCCAGTGGCCAAAGAAGCTCTTTTGCACTATCTGCAGTGCCAGCTTGCGTCTTGCCTTCTCGCTCTTCAGGATGAATCTTCGAAAAACGTCCAACTCAACGAAGTCAATTAACATCATTGCCAACTTCATGCCCAACTTACAAAATCAGCGGGTGGGCGCATATTTATTTCACGCACTGTAGATGGAGAAATCAATAGTTTGGATTTATCATCTTACCATATCAATATAAATGCTGATTTACACTGTGCCACATTAATTTGCATGTTCTTTAATTTCGCAAGTTGAGTGTGAAGTTGATAGTAACTCCACTCTGCAACCTGTTTGATCTTTTAGACAACGCTTGAAACGATATTCTGACCAAAAATAAAAAATATAGTGTTTAAAAACAATTTCCAGTCATGTAAAGTTAATGCCCAGCTGAGTTTTTCAAATTTCTAATTGCAATCGCAATGCCACCCAGCCAGTAATCGATCGTTTGTGTTCTTGTTATTACGTAAAAAAATGATTTTACACATCAGAACGTGTGCTATATTTACATTAAGTAGGCGACGCCAAAAACTGACTCAAAAATTGCTTTTGACGTCAAAAAGGAAGTATCATATGACAAATCGCTCAAAATTGTTGAGAAATGTTTTTGAACTTTTCGCGGTAATCATGCAGTAACAGAGCTTGAAGCAAGCCACAAGATTTGCATCACAACAAAATGCGGCTTTTTTGGCTTACAAACTGTCGAATCAATTTGTCACCGCTGGCTACACCATCGCTTGAATGGCAAAAGTTTTCAACCAAAGTGGTGATTTGGGCTTTCAACTTTGATTCTAATTTATCCTTCAAAGCATCTAAGCTTCGGAATCTTAGGAAGTTATATTTAGACTTAGTTTCAGTTGGAAAACAAAGCAGTATTTTGGGATTCAAAATTGCAAGTTTCAATTTTAGTTCTAGATTTTTGTAAAAATGCTTTAGCAGAAACGTGTGCGACTTGAAGCTGCGATGGCTGTGCGTATAGCAACAGCTAATCCATCAAAACTTTTATTTTGGCCATATTTGTTGTTAGAAAGTTTTTTTTTTTGCAAAACTGATTGCTTTAATTCTAACAGTTGTTTAGTGAAACTAGTAACCTAGCACTAAATATGCAAAGTCTAGAAAACAGGGTTTACGTCTTCAGGCAAGTGTCTTTGTTTGGTTCTGTAGTTGTTCATCTATTGACTTGTTTTTAATTCGTCGTTTGTCCAAATTTGTTCATATATGTCGTTTTACAATTACAATGCTTAGATTTGACTTTTGAAATACAGAGTTATTATTTTTTTATCAAACCACTCGTCGGCGAAGATGCAAACGCTGTTTATTCAGGTTTGGTGGATTACGTCAGAAATTGGTGAGAGTCATGTCAGCATTACTTCGGCGACGACTCTGTTTTCTTCAAAATTTCGAGTTTTGTCCATGTAGTCCAAAATAAGAGAATACAAACCTTAAGACAATGTAAAATTGTAAACAGTGGTGAGGTCGAGCAACATCTATCAAAATCGAGCGGCAGTCAATGCGCAAGTTTTTTCGCTTCACATCGAACGGGTATTAAAACGAACAAAAGTGGTACGGAGTTTTGAGCTGGCAATAAATTTAAATCTGTAAAGCTTTCTTGGCAACTGAAGTAAAACAGCTTTTAACTTGTGCGATCAGTTTTAAGGCACCCGTTTTAGTGGATTCGAACGATAATGAGACCTGGCAGTAAATCTTCAAACCTGTGTGAGAGTGATGTACGATTGAAAAACTTAGGATCTAAAATTGAAGCAACGCGTGCTTTCCTGGAGGACTTATAAATAAGCCTAGTTTGAAAAAACACCAAGCAATTTGGAGTTGGTTTTGTCGCGCTCCACATGAAAGATCAAAACGGGAAATCTTAACTTTGTTATCTTTGTGTGGTAATCAAAGTTACAGATGGTGTTAATAGGGCCTGAGTGTTTGCGAAAGCAGGCTGCTTGGCTTCAACGAAGATTTTGACCGTTTCTCAAATGTTTTGTTAACGAAGACAAAGCTTGTATGCACTTAACGTTCTTTATTTGACTTCAGATTCGAACTCTTACGCAATTAAAACATCTAGCGGTTGGACACGTCTTTTGCTGTATTAACTGTTCACCTTTTCGCATGTCCATCACTCAAGATGATTTTCCAAAGTTGTTGAGAGCGAATTTGCTGATCGCCACCTTCCACGCAAGCGAAAAGCTTGTTTTAAAGTGTCCAGTTGTTAGTCGAAACGCTTGAATGGCTAGCTTGATTACGGCTACGTGCATTTCAGGTGCAAACAGATCGACATGGGTGTAGTGCATGCATTACGGAGTGTCATTTGTCTTTTATGGGTGGATGACAGTTGGAGAGGAAGGGGTGTTTTACTGGTTTTGATTTCGAACTGCATTTGACTTGATAAATCAGCCGAGGCGCGCCAGCCACTTGTCGAATCAGTCAGTCTTTTCACTTTCTTGACCTTAGTTTGATATTTTCAAAACAGACGTGTTTTACACGTTTTGCTGACAAGCTCTTTTTCATTTTATTTTCAATCTTACGGGTCAGCCTTTTAAGAGCCTTTTGATAGTTGGTCTCAGTTGTTTCAAGGTAATTCTAATACTACAAGCAATTAGCAAATGTTAATGGGCAGACGTTCTTTCGGCCCATCTATTACTATTTAAATGTCACCCAATTAGTCTTTGCGTACAGCGAATCGAACAAAGAATGCAGTTTGTCTTATCTGCAAAGGTTACTGCTATCAGTAACAATTTGTCGCAAGTGCTTTTAAGCACTTGAATGGCGTGAAAAACTGTCAGTTTTGTGTCAAAAGCACAGCTTTATTTGACACTTTCGTTTATCCTTCACTGTAATCCTCAATTCTTAGGATCTGCTTGAGTCGGCCATCTGGCCTCCTCACCTGAAAGCTCATAGGTATTGCCTCAGCCTTGTATGGATAATCAAACAAGTGTTCAGAGCCTGAAAATTGTACTTCTACTTTTAATCGCAGTAAGTATTGTCGACGTTTGAGTTCAGAATAAACAAATTCAGTTTGCATGCGGTGAAATCGATCCTGACAGACAGACGAGAGCATTTGCAACCACAACCAGTCGAAATTCTACGTCTGGCAGCTACTTGCATGAATTAAACAAAAGCGTCCTCGTCGCAATCATAGGCGCGGGTTTCAGCGGTCTTGCCGCCTTTGATCGTCTTCAAACTGCTGGTTTTCAGAACGTAGATGTGTTCGAAGCATTGAACAGAATTGGCGGACGTGTTTACCCTATTGCATTCGGTTGGTTTGATAGGTTATGCTTTGAAATATAATAATTGTTATGTAAGGCGATAATAGGTGATATGCTCAGCTGAGCTATGCAACAGCCTTTGCTTGACGAAGAAAAACTGCGCGTAGCAGGTGTAAACCCAACCACGTGCCGCTGACTCGAGCAAATATGCATGGGGTCTAATTTTTGTACTCCTCAATCACAACTAGCTCGATTGCAGCTGGTTCATAGAAATCGCACTCCACCCGTCAAACTGCACGAACTGGCGTTCGTCAGTGATAATATTCAGGTTTAACGGCCGTCAGGTCGGCTCTTCTAGTAATAGTCTTCGAAAGAATACAAAAAGCGACAATATTCCGTAGACACGCAAACAAATCGACTTTTTGTTAACAAAAAGATTGTTACGCACACAAGTACCGTCACTGGTGCGCTACAACATGTTAACTAGTTTCCGCTGGGAATGCCACGCTTTGTCTGACCTATCTACATCAACTTCTAATATATCTGATTAATATTTAGATCAAAAATGCTCTCGGAACATCCGGTAACAGATGCATTTACTTTTTCTGTTCGAACTTCGATTGGGGTGTGCTGGTTAAGTGGTAGCAATATTCACTTCGAAACCAACCGCACAGTCGGCTTCTAACCCGGCTGTGTGCAGTTGACTCGGCTGAAAAAGCTGGCCAAACTAGTAATGTAGCTTAACTACGACCAGCTTAAGTGCAGCTGGCCGCCGAAACAGCCTGCTCTTCTGTCCGCGTAAAAATGGCGCTTATCAACGACAATAACCAACTCTCGACAGCCCTCGGGTAGTCTCTCCTGGGTTAGGTGTCTGGTGCAAGAAGGATTTGCTGATGAAATTTCTATTCAACTTTAAGACGTGGAAGTTTAACTTCAAATTTCAGAAGATGGCTTTCTTCAACACGGAGCGCAGTTTGTTAACGGCGCAAAAAATCCGATTTTTGAGTTGGCTCATCGACTGGGTGTTGTAACTGGTGAAGTTGAGGACGATACGCTCTTTGAAAACGCCAACTACCAAACGGGCACTTGTCAAATCGACAAGTAGGCTAAGCCTCGATTGCCAAGACACTTTGTTTAGAAGCCAGATCAGAGAGTTTGAAAAGTTTGTCGATCAACTCGAATCCAGCTACTTGCAGTTATCAGCGCATGCACACAACTGGAATAAAACAGTCGGCACGCTGTACCAAAAAAGTTTTCGTTATTTCATGAACAAGAAGGAGCGAACGACAGATGAGATTCGCAACCTCGAAGCTCTGTCACGATTTTATCAAACCTACTACGAAGGTGAATGGTCCGCACCAATCGACAAACTCTGTCTGAAGAATTTCGCTACTTGGGATGACAAAACCGACGATAGAGACTCGTCGTACACGCTTGACAAATACGGGTACTCGGCTATTTTAAACGAACTCATCAAAAACTCGTCTTCCATTCATCTAAATTCCAAAGTGTCTTTGGTCGATTACAGTGGCGCAGCGATCCGTTTGAAGATGCTCGACGGTCAATTCCATCCGACCCAATATGACTACGTGATTTCCACTGTTCCACTTGGTCATCTTAAAGCTCATGCCAAGCATATGTTTCATCCTCAACTGCCTCGTCGCAAACTCGATGCAATCGACGCGTTTGGATTCGGTTCGCTGCTGAAGATTTTTCTTGTCTACGACGATCCTTTCTGGTCCCAGAACACTACCTCCATCGTTCCTATTTTTGTTGAGGGCTGCTCATCAGAGAGCTACTTGGGTCGTGAACTGCACACTTTTCAAGTTTTGGACTGGAATCCCAATGTGCTAGTTGGCTGGCTATCAGGCAACGGCCCAAGAAACATCGACAACCTATCGAATGAAGAACTGGCCAACCACGTGACCCAGCACTTCCAACAATCAATGGTAGATTTTTTTCCTCGTTACAACTTGAGACAACGCATTTAAGCCCGCTGTCAACATCCCATTGCCTTCAAAGCTGATTCGCACGTCGTGGCTGCGTGATGACAATTTTAGGGGCAGCTACACCTACATTACAGCCGAAGCAACCCATCTTCAAGCCGATCCGTTCGAGCTGCTCGCACGACCCGTGTATTGGAATCGTCGTCCCTCGCGTCTTGTTTGCAGGCGAAGCGACTCATTCGACCGTCTATCAGACTACCATCGGCGCCTATTTGAGTGGGCGCCGGGAAGCCAACCGTCTTATCAACTATGCGTCGCGCAACTTTGACTCTAAACTAGAAGCAACAATCAACAAAACAGTGTCTTCAACTTCAGTCAAATATCAATAACATTTATCCTCGTTGTCGCGCACTTTCAACCGTCCATTCGAAGGTACGTCTGGCTGAGGTTTAACTTGGTATAGTGTGCTTTGTATTCTTCACCACTTTGAAATTTCGCAATCCGTAATCAACATTCCCAAGAGTTGTTGCTCAGTTTTTTTGGATTTTTTTACTCAAAAACTTGTTTTTTCTTTTCAATGTCAATAAAATA
>JACCHV010000305.1:0-17149 GCA_018907245.1 Eupristina koningsbergeri
ATCGAAAATGCATTTTATTTGCATTATTTTGATACTCTAAAATATCTTGTTTTTTACACTATAATGTGAATAAAACCAAGATTGATGCCTAAAAAATCATATTCTCATATATATATGCAAGTTTTTAATGCATTCACATGTGCATTTTACCGTTTTAATATGAAAAAAATACCAAATTTTAATTCAAATATCGAAAATGCATTTTATTTGCATTATTTTGATACTCTAAAATATCTTGTTTTTTTGCATTTTAAAGGGCATAAAACTAAGCTTTTTGCCATAAAAATCAAATACTCATAATTATATGCAAGTTTTTAATGCATCCACAAGTGCATTTTACCATTTTAATATAAAAAACTTGTAAATTTTAATTCAAATAGTTAAAAATGCATTTTATTTGCATTATTTTGATACTCTAAAATATCTTGTTTTTTAGCATTTTAAAGTGAATAAAACCAAGTTTTTTGACTTAAAAATCAAATACTCATAATTATATGCAAGTTTTTAATGCATCCACAAGTGCATTTTACCATTTTAATATAAAAAACTTGTAAATTTTAATTCAAATAGTTAAAAATGCATTTTATTTGCATTATTTTGATACTCTAATATATCTTGTTTTTTACATTATAAAGTGCATAAAACCAAGATTGATGCCTAAAAAATCATATTCTCATAATTATATGCAAGTTTTTAATGCATTCACTAGTGCATTTTACCGTTTTAATATGAAAAAAATACCAAATATTAATTCAAATATCGAAAATGCATTTTATTTGCATTATTTTGATACTCTAATATATCTTGTTTTTTTGCATCTTAAAGGGCATAAAGCTAAGATTTTTTCCTTAAAAATCAAATTCTCATTATTATATGCAAGTTTTTAATGCATTCACAAGTGCATTTTACCATTTTAATATGAAAAAAATACCAAATTTTAATTGAAATATCGAAAATGCATTTTATTTGCATTATTTTGATACTCTAAAATATCTTGTTTTTTTGCATTTTAAAGGGCATAAAACTAAGCTTTTTGCCATAAAAATCAAATACTCATAATTATATGCAAGTTTTTAATGCATCCACAAGTGCATTTTACCATTTTAATATAAAAAACTTGTAAATTTTAATTCAAATAGTTAAAAATGCATTTTATTTGCTTTTTTTGATACTCTAATATATCTTGTTTTTAATTTTATAAAATGCATAAATTTAAGATTTTTGCCTTAAAAATCAAATTCTCACAATTACATGCAAGTTTTTAATGTATTCACAAGTGCATTTTACCGTTTTAATATAAAAAACTTGTAAATATTAATTCAAATAGTTAAAAATGCATTTTATTTGCATTATTTTGATACTCTAATATATCTTGTTTTTTAATATTATAAAATGCATAAATCTAAGATTTTTGCCTTAAAAATCAAATTCTCACAATCACATGCAAGTTTTTAATGCATTCACAAGTGCATTTTACCATTTTAATATAAAAAAACTTGTAAATTTTAATTCAAATATCGAAAATGCATTTTATTTGCATTATTTTCATACTCTAAAATATCTTGTTTTTTTGCATTTTAAAGGGCATAAAGCTAAGATTTTTTCCTTGAAAATCAAATTCTCATTATTATATGCAAGTTTTTAATGCACTCACAAGTGCATTTTACATTTTAATATAAAAAAACGTGTAAATTTTAATTCAAATATCGAAAATGCATTTTATTTGCATTATTTTGATACTCTAATATATCTTGTTTTTTAGCATTTTAAAGTGAATAAAACCAAGATTTTTGCCTTAAAAATCAAATTCTCATAATTATAAGCAAGTTTTTAATGCATTCACAAGTGCATTTTACCATTTTAATATTAAAAAACTTGTAAATTTTAATTCAAATATCGAAAATGCATTTTATTTGCATTATTTTTATACTCTAAAATATCTTGTTTTTTACATTATAAAGTGCAATAAAACCAAGAATTATGCCTAAAAAATCATATTCTTATAATTATATGAAAGTTTTTAATGCATTCACAAGTGCATTTTACCATTTTAATATAAAAAAACGTGTAAATTTTAATTCAAATATCGAAAATGCATTTTATTTGCATTATTTTTATACTCTAATGTATCTTGTTTTTTACATTATAAAGTGCATAAAACCAAGATTTTTGCCTTAAAAATCAAATTCTCACAATTATATGCAAGTTTTTAATATACCCATAAGTACATTTTACTGTTTTAATATAAAAAAACTTGTAAATTTTAATTCAAATATCGAAAATGCATTTTATTTGCATTATTTTGATACTCTAATATATCTTGTTTTTTTGCATTTTAAAGGGCATAAAGCTAAGATTTTTTCCTTGAAAATCAAATTCTCATTATTATATGCAAGTTTTTAATGCACTCACAAGTGCATTTTACCATTTTAATATAAAAAAACTCGTAAATTTTAATTCAAATATCGAAAATGCATTTTATTTGCATTATTTTGATACTCTAAAATATCTTGTTTTTTTTGCATTTTAAAGTGCATAAAACCAAGATTTTTGCCTTAAAAATCAAATTCTCATAATTGTAAGCAAGTTCTAATGCATTCACATGTGCATTTTACCATTTTAATATAAAAAAACTTGTAAATTTTAATTCAAATATCGAAAATGCATTTTATTTGCTTTTTTTGATACTCTAATATATCTTGTTTTTTAATTTTATAAAATGCATAAATTTAAGATTTTTGCCTTAAAAATCAAATTCTCACAATTACATGCAAGTTTTTAATGTATTCACAAGTGCATTTTACCGTTTTAATATAAAAAACTTGTAAATATTAATTCAAATAGTTAAAAATGCATTTTATTTGCATTATTTTGATACTCTAAAATATCTTGTTTTTTTGCATTATAAAGTGAATAAAACCAAGATTTTTTCCTTGAAAATCGAAATCTCATTATTATATGCAAGTTTTTAATGCACTCGGCAGTGCATTTTACCAATTTAATATAAAAAAAATACCAAATTTTAATTCAAATATTCGAAAATGCATTTTATTTGCTTTTTTTGATACTCTAATATATCTTCTTTTTTAATATTTTAAAGTGCATAAAACCAAGATTTTTGCCTTAAAAATCAAATTCTCATAATTGTAAGCAAGTTCTAAAGCATTCACATGTGCATTTTACCATTTTAATATAAAAAAACTTGTAAATTTTAATTCAAATATCGAAAATGCATTTTATTTGCTTTTTTTGATACTCTAATATAACTTGTTTCTTAATTTTATAAAATGCATAAATTTAAGATTTTTGCCTTAAAAATCAAATTCTCACAATTATATGCAAGTTTTAAATGCACTCACAAGTGCATTTTACCATTTTAATATAAAAAAAATTGTAAATTTTAATTCAAATATCGAAAATGCATTTTATTTGCATTATTTTGATACTCTAAAATATCTTGTTTTTTTGCATTTTAGAGGGCATAAAACTAAGATTTTTGCCATAAAAATCAAATATTCATTATTATATGCAAGTTTTTAATGCATCCACAAGTGCATTTTACCATTTTAATATAAAAAAATTTGTAAATTTTAATTCAAATATCGAAAATGCATTTTATTTGCATTATTTTGATACTCTAAAATATCTTGTTTTTTACACTATAATGTGAATAAAACCAAGATTTTTTCCTTGAAAATCGAAATCTCATTATTATATGCAAGTTTTTAATGCACTCGGAAGTGCATTTTACCAATTTAATATAAAAAAAATACCAAATTTTAATTCAAATATTCGAAAATGCATTTTATTTGCTTTTTTTGATACTCTAATATATCTTGTTTTTTAATATTATAAAATGCATAAATCTAAGATTTTTGCCTTAAAAATCAAATTCTCACAATTATATGCAAGTTTGTAATGCATTCACAAGTGCTTTTTACCGTTTTAATATAAAAAGCTTGTAAATTTTAATTCAAATATCCAAAATACATTTTATTTGCATTATTTTGATACTCTAAAATATCTTGTTTTTTACACTATAATGTGAATAAAACCAAGATTTTTTCCTTGAAAATCGAAATCTCATTATTATATGCAAGTTTTTAATGCACTTGGAAGTGCATTTTACCAATTTAATATAAAAAAAATACCAAATTTTAATTCAAATATTCGAAAATGCATTTTATTTGCTTTTTTTGATACTCTAATATATCTTGTTTTTTAATATTATAAAATGCATAAATTTAAGATTTTTCCTTAAAAATCAAATTGTCACAATTACATGCAAGTTTTTAATGCATTCACAAGTGCATTTTACCATTTTAATATAAAAAACTTGTAAATTTTAATTCAAATATTCGAAAATGCATTTTATTTGCATTATTTTGATACTCTAAAATATCTTGTTTTTTTGCATTTTAAAGGGCATAAAGCTAAGATTTTTTCCTTGAAAATCAAATTCTCATTATTATATGCAAGTTTTTAATGCATTCACAAGTGCATTTTACCGTTTTAATATGAAAAAAATAGCAAATTTTAATTCAAATATCGAAAATGCATTTTATTTGCATTATTTTGATACTCTCAAATATCTTGTTTTTTTGCATTTTAAAGGGCATAAAACTAAGATTTTTGCCATAAAAATCAAATACTCATAATTATATGCAAGTTTTTAATGCATCCACAAGTGCATTTTACTATTTGAATATAAAAAAACTTGTAAATTTTAATTCAAATATCGAAAATGCATTTTATTTGCATTATTTTGATACTCTAAAATATCTTGTTTTTTACATTATAATGTGAATAAAACCAAGATTTTTTCCGTGAAAATCGAAATCTCATTATTATATGCAAGTTTTTAATGCACTCGGAAGTGCATTTTACCAATTTAATATAAAAATAATACCAAATTTTAAGTCAAATATTCGAAAATGCATTTTTTTTGCATTATTTTTATACTCTAATATATCTTGTTTTTTTGCATTTTAAAGGGCATAAATCTAAGATTTTTGCCTTAAAAATCAAATTCTCACAATTATATGCAAGTTTTTAATGTATCCATAAGTACATTTTACTATTTGAATATAAAAAAACTTGTAAATTTTAATTCAAATATCGAAAATGCATTTTATTTGCATTATTTTGATACTCTAAAATATCTTGTTTTTTACATTATAATGTGAATAAAACCAAGATTTTTTCCGTGAAAATTGAAATCTCATTATTATATGCAAGTTTTTAATGCACTCGGAAGTGCATTTTACCAATTTAATATAAAAATAATACCAAATTTTAAGTCAAATATTCGAAAATGCATTTTTTTTGCATTATTTTTATACTCTAATATATCTTGTTTTTTTGCATTTTAAAGGGCATAAATCTAAGATTTTTGCCTTAAAAATCAAATTCTCACAATTATATGCAAGTTTTTAATGTATCCATAAGTACATTTTACCGTTTTAATATAAAAAAACTTGTAAATTTTAATTCAAATATCGAAAATGCATTTTATTTGCATTATTTTGATACTCTAAAATATCTTGTTTTTTAATATTATAAAATGCATAAATCTAAGATTTTTGCCTTAACAATCATATTCTCACAATTACATGCAAGTTTTTAATGCATTCACAAGTGCATTTTACCGTTTTCCTATAAAAAACTAGTAAATTTTAATTCAAACATTCGAAAATGCATTTTATTTGCATTATTTTGATACTCTAAAATATCTTGTTTTTTTGCATTTTAAAGGGCATAAAACTAAGATTTTTGCCATAAAAATCAAATATTCATAATTATATGCAAGTTTTTAATGCATCCACAAGTGCATTTTAGCATTTTAATATAAAAAAAACTTGTAAATTTTAATTCAAATATCGAAAACGCATTTTATTTGCATTATTTTGATACTCTAAAATATCTTGTTTTTTACACTATAATGTGAATAAAACCAAGATTTTTTCCGTGAAAATCGAAATCTCATTATTATATGCAAGTTTTTAATGCACTCGGAAGTGCATTTTACCATTTTAATATAAAAAAACTTGTAAATTTTAATTCAAATATCGAAAATGCATTTTATTTGCATTATTTTGATACTCTAAAACATCTTGTTTTTTAATATTATAAAATGCATAAATCTAAGATTTTTGCCTTAAAAATCAAATTCTCACAATTATATGCAAGTTTTTAATGTACCCATAAGTACATTTTACCGTTTTAATATAAAAAAACTTGTAAATTTTAATTCAAATATCGAAAATGCATTTTATTTGCTTTTTTTGATACTCTAATATATCTTGTTTTTTAATATTATAAAATGCATAAATCTAAGATTTTTGCCTTAAAAATCAAATTCTCACAATTATATGCAAGTTTTTAATGTACCCATAAGTACATTTTACCGTTTTAATATAAAAAAACTTGTAAATTTTAATTCAAATATCGAAAATGCATTTTATTTGCTTTTTTTGATACTCTAATATATCTTGTTTTTTAATATTATAAAATGCATAAATCTAAGATTTTTGCCTTAAAAGTCAAATTCTCACAATTATATGCAAGTTTTTAATGTACCCATAAGTACATTTTACCGTTTTAATATAAAAAAACTTGTAAATTTTAATTCAAATATCGAAAATGCATTTTATTTGCTTTTTTTGATACTCTAATATATCTTGTTTTTTAATATTATAAAATGCATAAATCTAAGATTTTTGCCTTAAAAATCAAATTCTCACAATTATATGCAAGTTTTTAATATACCCATAAGTACATTTTACCGTTTTAATATAAAAAAACTTGTAAATTTTAATTCAAATATCGAAAATGCATTTTATTTGCTTTTTTTGATACTCTAATATATCTTGTTTTTTAATTATAATAATAAAACCAAGATTTTTTCCGTAAAATTGAAATCTCATTATTATATGCAAGTTTTTAATGCACTCGGAAGTGCATTTTACCAATTTAATATAAAAATAATACCAAATTTTAATCAAATATCGAAAATGCATTTTTTTTGCTTTTTTTATACTCTAATATATCTTGTTTTTTTATTTTAAAGGGCATAAATCTAAGATTTTTGCCTTAAAAATCAAATTCTCACAATTATATGCAAGTTTTTAATGTACCCATAAGTACATTTTACCATTTTAATATAAAAAAAACTTGTAAATTTTAATTCAAATATCGAAAATGCATTTTATTTGCATTATTTTGATACTCTAAAATATCTTGTTTTTTAATATTATAAAATGCATAAATCTAAGATTTTTGCCTTAACAATCATATTCTCACAATTACATGCAAGTTTTTAATGCATTCACAAGTGCATTTTACCGTTTTCCTATAAAAAACTAGTAAATTTTAATTCAAACATTCGAAAATGCATTTTATTTGCATTATTTTGATACTCTAAAATATCTTGTTTTTTTGCATTTTAAAGGGCATAAAACTAAGATTTTTGCCATAAAAATCAAATATTCATAATTATATGCAAGTTTTTAATGCATCCACAAGTGCATTTTACCATTTTAATATAAAAAAAACTTGTAAATTTTAATTCAAATATCGAAAACGCATTTTATTTGCATTATTTTGATACTCTAAAATATCTTGTTTTTTACACTATAATGTGAATAAAACCAAGATTTTTTCCGTGAAAATCGAAATCTCATTATTATATGCAAGTTTTTAATGCATCACAAGTGCATTTTACCATTTTAATATAAAAAAACTTGTAAATTTTAATTCAAATATCGAAAATGCATTTTATTTGCTTTTTTTGATACTCTAATATATCTTGTTTTTTAATATTATAAAATGCATAAATCTAAGATTTTTGCCTTAAAAATCAAATTCTCACAATTATATGCAAGTTTTTAATGTACCCATAAGTACATTTTACCGTTTTAATATAAAAAAACTTGTAAATTTTAATTCAAATATCGAAAATGCATTTTATTTGCTTTTTTTGATACTCTAATGTATCTTGTTTTTTAATATTATAAAATGTGTAACGGTGGCTTCCCCAGCTGGGATAGCTGGCTGTCGGAAAAGCCAGGGTTCGGGAGTGGGGAAAGACGGGATGAAAATAATCGGGTTTAACTCAGGTAAGTATAATTCTAAAAAAAAAGTATTTATTTAGTTATATAGTTATAGTTTTAACAAAGGTTATAATTTTATTTTTAATAATATAAATTAATAAATTTCCATCTAATCCAGGACGATCGTCGGAGGCTCATTTTCTTTGTCCAACGTGATCACCGGGATATTTCTTGCGGGAGCAGCGCTGGAGGGGTGGTGGCGGTTGGGCCCATTGCCTAGAGGTGTCGCCACCCCTGGAACGGTGGAACTCTGTAATCGAGGAACGGCGTCTTAGCGCATCAATAGGCGGCGCGACGGAGGCTGACCCAGACTAGGTTGGGTCAGTCAGTTTGCCAAGATGGCGGCGGTTTCGGCGGGTTCGAGTCGGGCTTCTCTGCGAAAGCAGTTTCCGAAGTCCGGCTCGGGCAAAAGCGGGAGGCCGAAGTCTCTCGAGCGGTCGCGCACTCGCGTTTTTATACTCGCGGTAACCGCGGCGGCTCCCGCGGGGCGGGAATTGTGCGCGAGTTTGGCCGCGCGTGCATTTACTCCCGTGTTCGTCACAGGAGTTTGCAGCGGCGTAAAGTTCAGTCGGTGTAAAGTTCGTCGATGAGCTTTTTTTTTTTTTTTAGCTCCTCCGCGGACTCGCGAAAACTACCCCGGGAAAAAAACTTGGATTTCTTACCTCGGGGTGCCCCTGTGACATCCATAGGACGGTGCCGAATCCGTCCAGGCGCAGTTGTTGTCGTCGCCCGTTTCGTATTAAGGTGAAGCGCCGTCGCCCTTTCGGCACTAGAGCATGGCTCCCGTCTGGCAGCGTCACCTCCTCCAGGTCGGCTAACTTCAATCCGCTGAGATCCTGGACGGCGGTGACTTTCGGTGGTGTGTTATTCAACGGTTTGGGCGCCCGGCGCGGCGCCTCCCTTCCCGGCATGGATGTCCTGTTTCCTTGGTGTGGTGCTGGTGGTGCTGGTGTTGTTGGCGGTGCCCTTCTTTCCACCGGGGCTTCCATCCTCGCTGGCTTCGCCTGGAAGAGGGAAGCCAGTTTGAGGGGTCGAGTAGGCTTCCTGATGGTCACTGAAGCCAGCTCTA
Source organism: Eupristina koningsbergeri (assembly GCA_018907245.1). Taxonomy (NCBI): domain Eukaryota; kingdom Metazoa; phylum Arthropoda; class Insecta; order Hymenoptera; family Agaonidae; genus Eupristina; species Eupristina koningsbergeri. Next base: position 9,181 of record JACCHV010000305.1, read on the forward strand.
TTGATTTCTTCTTTGGGATCCGGGGGATCCCTTTCGGCACTTTAGCTGGCAGAGGGTAGGTTCTTGGTGTTGTGGTTTTTTCCTTATTTTTTTCTATTGCAGGAGGTGATGGAGATCTGGGTGAGGCGGATGACAGTGATGAAGCAAAGAGGGATAAAGCTGGTGAAGACGAGGAGGAAGATGATGGTGAAGCTGCCTTTTCCATCTTGTTCGCGCACTCTTTTCTTTTTATTTTTCTCGCTTGCTGTTCCTTCGCTTGCTGGCTGAAGAATGATTTTATGTTCCTGCTTTTCCTGCTTGCAAGTCCCTCCCCTGAACAGAGGAGTAGGGGTTTCCCGGATTTTCTTTTGGAAATACAAAGGTTTGATAAGATGTTTGTTTATGTTGTGGGATTGGGTTACGCCAACCCATATCCCTTGCAACCTTTTTTTTTCTCTCTTGTACATGCTGTCTCTTTTTACTTTTTAGATTCAATTTTCCATTTCTTAGAAGAGTGGATGAGTTTCAAGAAAAGGCTGCAGCCAGAATGTTCCGGATACAGCTTTTTTACTTTTTTTTTCTTTTTGCTTATGATTTTCATGTCTTAACCCCTTTTTTGTTTGTTTCGGTTCATTTGCAATCATTGGGTTTTGGTTTTATAACCACTGTGTTTTATCAAAGTAGTTTATTGTAAATTAGTCTTATTTTCCTTCTCTTTTCTTTTTTTTTTTTTTTAAAAGAAATGCTGGAAAACATCTTGCCTTACTTGCCGTGTTGTAGTATATTTCATACTGCTTGGTGGTTATTACATTTTTTTTTCCAAAGAAAACTTCTGCGAAAGCAGTAAGTTTTCCTCTTTTACTTTATTACTCATAGCTATGCAATTTAGTTTAATGTTCTTATTTTTTTTCTTGAACTCGGATGACTTGAAACAAATGTTTATCTTGTATCCGTTCATTGTGTATTCCTTTCCTTTTGCATAAATCTCTAGTATTATACTTAGCTAGTATATAATTATCACCTGCTCGTGCCCCACCACAGAACTTCCCTTAATATGTTGGGTTTTATTCTAGATATTACCTTGAAGATCTCTTCTCAGTTGTGGTTGTTCGTAGTCAACTATTTATTCACCTACATTGATGGGATCCTTCTCAATGATTGTTTTTCGGTCTTGTAATCTTCCAAAAATCTCGGTTCCTTTTGGTTTGCAGTTACCAAAAGGACTTGTAAGGATGATGTCTTGGCTAGGACTCGTCCTTCAGGCGGCCGACGGTACTTCCTCCTGTTTCTTTCTGAGTCTTCATTTAACGGCGATTCTGGCCTGCCTTCCAGAATCTAAGTGATGCATCGACGGTGAAGACTCAACGGTGTCCCTTGATTGGTGTTGCTTTTTCTGCACATGCTGAAACAGTGATCCGGTTTTGAGGTTTGTTTGTTGCAGGGACTCGACCTGGGTCCCTGCACCTCTGGTCAAACACTTCCACCAGTCTACCCTGGCTGCCAAGGACGTGTCAACCTCTTAGAAGGATTCACCGGAGGGGTGAATTCTCTCTATTCTTTTTGTTGTCATGATCGCTTTTGCCAGGGATCAGGCCTCGATCCCCTAGGGCAGCTGTCATGAAACATAGGTATCTTACATATTCTTATGTAGATACCAATTTATATTGGAGAAGGTTAGGTTTAGGGACCTATATGACATCTTACCGGCTTTGAGGTTATCTTAGCCTTTGTGGAGTCGTCTGCTCCTGTTGTGTTATGGTTTGAGGTTAACATAACCTCCTTGGTACCTTCCAACATATTTGCTTCTTAGTTTGTTGTTCATGTTGTCCTTTAGATTAGTAGATATCATGATATATTATAAGTTTTATTCTTATAAATTAAATGAATAATAATTTTTTTCCCAGTATATTATAATATATATAATGTCGTTTTTGTCTATATTGAATGTTATCATCACTAGCCTACTTATTTATTTCTTATTTTGTTCTTTACTATTTTCTGGACTATATATATTTCTTATTCATCTCCTGCAAAAGCAGTGGGGTTTTGGTATAATAGTTATGTTGCCTCATCGTTGCTTGTTTTCTCATATATCATCTATTTTTTTTTTTGAGAACAGATTGTTCTAGTTCTTTCGGGCTTTACAACAGAAAAATACACGGTTTTGCTCAAAATGTCGCACTGGTTGATTCCCTTCTTGAAACTTGCACTATGTTGTTTCACTGGTAATAAATTATAAACAAAATGAACTGTTTTAATTTAAAGGGGTTAATAAAAAAAAGAAAAGGTTATTGGGGAGAAGCCGTGTATCTAACTGTGTGTATAATTTATATAGTTTTATTATTTTTATCTTTATATAATTGCAACGTGGGTATTATGTTTAGGTTTTGGTGATCAGGTACAAATGTAATAATACACTCAATTGATTATAGGATAGAATTTGGGATCTATTTCTGTAGGATCTTAAGGGTATTAAATATTCATTCCAATAATTAAAAGTTATTGTTGTTTTTGTTGTTTCTTTTTTTTTTTAGAGATTTGTTTCTAAACCTTTGTTTTCATACGGTTGTATTATAAATTTGTTTTTGTCATCTCTTTAGATATTATTAAGTGTTGACTAGAGATAATGATAATTATGTTGACTGAGTTGTGAATCGTGATAAGATTGATTTCTATATATTTTAATAAGAGCGTACCATTATAGGAAAAAAAATCTATTTTTGACTTTATCTTTTCGGATCTTTCAGATTTTAGCACAGATTTAATTATATATATTTTTTTTCGAAAATTATCTATTGTTCTCTGTTAGAATGTAAAGAACTTGTATCATGTTATTTTTCCAAAAACAGTGGAGTTAGTTAACCCGGCAACTTTTTTTTTCCCATCATATATTTTATTATTTTATCAGTTCTGAATATTTTAAGTTTGGCTAAAACCTCAAAAAATTTTTTGATTTGTTTTACATATGAAAATTGTGAATAATAACTTGATATTTTCATAATCTTCTTAGATTAGTTTTCTTGCAATCTATTTTTCCTCCTTCTTCCTTGTTTGTTTTTCATTTTTAAACTTTACTTTTGCTATATTAGCTTAGTGACTAATATGTTATTTTTTTTTTTAATTTGAAATTGATTAGCTTGTTTCTGCAAATTTTGTTTGTGAAATTATTTTATGTTTCTCGCATTTATTTTGTATTCATTTTTGTTTTTGCTGTGTTGTTTTTCTTTTCCACTGAAGGTTGAGTTTGAAGTGTCTCCGTATGATAATATGATTTGTAAAATCAATGCGGTCATGAGTTTTAGTGTATAATTATACAGAAGTGAAATGTGTCAATAGTGTAATGATATCATGACATATTTTCTTGATATTTCTTTTGTGTATAGATTTATTTCTTGTTTACGTACATATCACATACCTTTTTCTTTATGCATACTTATGCTATTGTATCGCACCTCATTTTTAGCATATATTTGAAAAATAGCCTCCCTGCGAAAGCAGTGGAGAAGTTAACTTTACTCAGAATTCAAACTTTTATATATTCATCTGGAAGACTCCCCTTTTTTTTTTTGTTTACTTTGGAATTTGAAAATTACTGCAAAAACTGTATTCTCATTAGTTTTGATGTTTAATTCTGGCGAGTGCTAATTAGGTTTTAATTTATTCTAGAATTCTCATAAATTATTATTATTACTATTTCCTTTTTGACAGTATTTATTTTGATTTTGTCGTTGTTTGTTTTTTTTTCTTTTTTTTTTTTTACTTTCTTTCTAAATTGGAATATTTATATATAAGAAAAAAAAATAATTCTGTTTGTTTAAAATCAAAAAAAAAATGGATTTTAATTGTATTCAAAGAAACTAATATGATAATTTGATTTTTATTGATGTAAATATTGCATTTTGTAATAATTTTATCCACTTAAAATTATAAAAACCTGAAACCTGACATTATATATTATATATAACATTTAAAGATTAGTTTTTGCAATACCCTGTTTTGAAATTAAATAAATTTTCTTGTTTTTATTCATCAAAGTTTAATATCTTTCGAATCATGTACTTTTCTTAGTTCTTTTATCTTTGTGTTTCACTATTGATCTCTTGAACTTTTTATATTATAAGGGACATAAATTTTAATATTTTTTTTTTTTTTTTTTATTAACCTTCAATTGTTTATGAACGCGACATAAAATACTATTAGCTTAAGTATGTTGAAGCTTTCTGCTGTATATATTTGTAGTAATTTCATAAGAATAGGTAGATTTATTCTTTCGATTTCTATCTTTATTTTCATTATGTATTGTAAAGAATTTTTTTTTTTTTTACAGTTTTCTTGTAATGCATTCTTCCTACTCTCTTTTTTTTTTTTGTTTAACCCCTGCGAAAGCAGAGGGTTGGGTTTTTAGTTTATTCGTGGGATCCTCTATGTATCCTATCCTACTTAATTTATTGGCTAGTCCTATACTTATTGGCTAAACTACACCTAGTTATTACGGCTTATTAATTTTCTTATGAATTACTTCCTTATCGGCTAGCTTATTAACTACACCGGCTTATTAATTATTTTCTTACGAATTACTTCCTTAATGGCTAGCTTATTAATTTGTTGGTTACACTAGCTTAATTTTTAATCCTTATATTATATATTTTTTTCCCAATATTTATTTTTTTTTGTCCTTCCATGCGAAAGCGATGGAGAGTTTTTTTTTTTTTTTTTGACGAAGTTCCTTATTTTCTAAATTATATGTTATACCTTAGCTTAAGACTAGCTTATATTCTAGCTTAGTGATTACTTGACTTATGTTTAGCTTATTCTAGGTTTATTTGAATCTTATCTAACGTTATCCACCCTCGTCGGAGTCAGAGTCGGATTCGGGGGAGCTTCCCATCCCCTCGTCTATTAATCCTCTCAGCCGCTCTTGGAGAAGTCCAACTTCTCTCTCTTCCTCCTGGTGGAGGGTTTCAATTCGGCGATTATGCAGAGCCGACATGAGGTCAGCTCCGGCTATCATGGGTGAGGGTAGGTCCCTTATTATTACCGCTGTGTGTACTACGTCGTATCCCTTGACGTTGATCCGGAGGTAGACCGTTCCCTCCGTCTCTAGGTCACAGGGGCGGGTCAGTCCTACCCTCAGGGTGGCCGGTCCGGCGATCTCCTCGGATAATTCGCCTTTCCGAAGGAGCTGGTGGAGAGCGGGGCTCACCAGGGTGATCTGGCAGCCCGTATCCACACTTGCTTTAAAGTGGAATCTTCCACTTGTGACCGCGAGGTACAGAGGAAACCCCTGGAGGACTAAAGTCTCATCCAGGGGGTGAAACTCCTGCTGGTTTTCCATTTTCTTGTTTTCGGGTTCTTCCTGGGAGCTTCGGGTTTGCTGCGACTCTTCTCGACTCTCGAGTACTCCAGACTGATGATTTTTCTGCTTCAGAGCCGGCTTATATAGCCCAGGATGAAGGGTGGGGGAGGATGCTCCACCCTGCCCTCTGTGGTCATCTTTAGGGGCTCTTGCGCTCATGGTAAGGCTTCATGGCTTGTACATGAGCTATTACTTCCTTACCGGCTGCATTCCTCAGCCGGTAAACGACCGGTGATAAAGGTTCTATCACACAAAAAGGGTCTTCATACTTGGGCGCTAGTTTCGCGTTTACGGCGTCGGCTTTATGCGAAAGAGTGTGCGCTTTTATTAACACCTCTTGTTTTATTTTAGGTTTCCACTCTCGACGTCGGAGATTGTAATGATGACTCTGCTTTTGGAAGCTTCGATCCATGTTCTCCTGAGCCAACCTTAACGCTTCTTTCAAGACCTCCAGGCGGCCCTGTTTCCTGTTCATGGTATGTATTAGCGCCCCCGGTGGCGTGAATTCTCTACCTGTATTTAAGTAGGCCGGGGTATAACCCGTTGAGGATGATTCAGCGGTGTTATAGGCGAATTGCAACTCAGGAAGGTGCTGATCCCAGTTTCGATGATCTTTTCCTACGTACTGGGAGATCATTGTCTTAATAACTTTATTCGTGCGCTCAACCGGATTGCAGTGTGGGGTGTAGGGTGGAATTCGCCGGTGTTGTATTCCACATTGTTCTAGAAACTTCGTGAACTCTTTGCTCACGAATTGCTTCCCATTGTCGCTGATTAGCATCCGAGGCGTCCCGTGTCGGAGGACGACTATCTCTCGAACTCTCTTAGCCACCTCTTCGCTCGTTGCCCGCCGAAGCGGACTCACCTCAACCCACTTAGTGAACTTGTCCTGACACACCAGGAGCCAGGCATTCTGTTTGTGTGACCGCGGTTGTGGGCCAACCAAGTCAACGGAAACAATCTCCCATGGTTCGCTGACACGTGTTTTATACATTCCCCCGGCCGGCGCTCTTTGTTGGGTTTTGTTTGTCTGGCATATTTCACAGCTCCGGACATACTCGGCAGCATCTTTCTTCATACCTGGCCAAAAGTACTTTTGGTCCAACCGTAAAATGGTTTTGCAGATGCCCAGATGTCCGGCCGTTGGTTGGTCGTGATTCTCGTGTAAGACTCTTTTTACCTCTTCGGGACGTACGCACAATTTCCACACCTGTTCTTTATCAGTGGTTGTGGAGGTTGTTCGATACAGTCTTTTCCCCACTGTCTTGTATTCGGGGTGTGTGTTCGGTTCGGTGATTACTTTCGCGAACACTTCGTCATGCCAGGTTTTCGCGACCTTTACTGAGGCAGTGTCAAGGGCTTCCCTCGATAGGGCATCCGCGAGGATGTTCTCGGCCCCTCGACGATACCGGACTTCATAATCCCACTGACTCAGTTCTATCGCCCAACGGGCGAGTCTGCCGGACGGATTGTCTATTTTCGAGAGCCAACGGAGTGCTTGGTGATCGGTGATGACGGTGAAGTGGTAACCTTCTAAATAGTCGCGCATCTTCCAAATTCCCCACTTCACCGCCAAGCATTCCTTCTCCGTGGCTGAATAGTTTCTCTCGGCTGGTTTCAACGTGCGACTTGCGTATGCGATAATCCGTTCATTTCCGTCTAACTCCTGTGACAAAACTGCCCCCAACCCTTCGTTACTCGCGTCGGTCTGTAGCGTAAAGGGTTTACTGAAATCGGGGCAGGCTAGTACGGGGGCTTCGACGAGTCGCTTTTTCAAAAGCTCAAAAGCCCCTTGCTGCGCTTCGCCCCATTCCCACTTCTTACGCTTCTTAAGAAGCTCGTTAAGAGGGGCGGTGATCGTTGAAACGTTCGGGACGAATCTCCGGTACCAGGATACGATACCGTTGAAACGTCGTAGCTCCTTTATATTTGTTGGTGGTGAAAGGGCTAATATCGCGACTATTTTTTCGGGATCGGTCTGGATACCTGCCTCGGAGATCCGATGTCCGAGGTAATTCAGTTCGCGTCGGCCAAACTGACATTTTGCCCAATTCGGCTTGAGCTTTGCCGCTCTCAGCCGTTCGAATATTTCTTTGACTAACTCCAGGTGGTGTTTAAAATCACTCGTGACGATGACGATGTCATCCAGGTAGACGAAAACATGTGGTTCAAGTTCGGGGGTGATGACACGGTCGACCAATCGTTGGAACACGGCGGGTGCGGCATGTAAGCCGAAAGGCATTACATTAAATTGTAGTAGCCCCCTATTCGGTACGGTAAAAGCGGTGAGGGGCTTGCTACTTTCGGTCAGCGGTACTTGCCAGTAACCGTTCTTCAGATCCAACGTCGTCAGGTACTTGGCTCCACGTAATTTGTCGAGAGTAGCGTTTATCTGAGGAAGGGGATAAGCATCTTTTTCTGTCACCTGGTTTAGTCGACGATAGTCGATGCAAAACCGATATTTTCCATCCTTCTTCTTTGCCAAGACTATCGGAGAGCTCCATGGACTGGAGGACTCTTCCACCACTCCCTCTTCAATCATTTTGCTTACTTCGTTGTCAATTATTTCTTGCATGGCTGGATTCCTCGGCCTATACCTCTGCTTAATAGGGTTTGGATCCAGGAGTTTGATCT
>JACCHV010000311.1:0-13617 GCA_018907245.1 Eupristina koningsbergeri
TCTAAGATAATATTTTATTAATTGGATTTTAGAATTCCAAATCCGAGATGTGTAGATTCAAAACAGTGAATTTATAAAGCATTATTATAATTTTAAATACAAATCGAGGATATTTCCATGTTGAAAAGTAAAGTGCACTAGTGAATAATGAAAAATTCATTTTCAAACATGACATATTCAATTTCTATGATAATATGATGATTAAATGTATTTTAGAGTGATAATCCGAAATATGTTGTTTCAAAACAGTGTATTTATAAAGCATTTTTATAATTTTAAATACAAATCGTGCACATTTACATCTAGAAAAGTAAAATGTACATTTCAATGAATGATAAATTCATTTTCAAACATGACATATTCAATTTCTAAGATAATATATTATTAATTGGATTTTAGAATGAAAATCCGAGATGTGTAGTTTCAAGACAGTGTATTTATAATGCATTTTTTAATTTTAAATACAAATCGAGGATATTTCCATGTTGAAAAGTAAAGTGCACTAGTGAATGTATGATAACTTTAATTTCAATCATGACATATTCAATTTCTATGATAATATTTTATTAATTGTATGTTGAAATTAAAAATACGAGATGTGTAGTTTCAAATCAATGTATTTATAAAGGATTTTTATAATTTTAAATACAAATCGAGCAGATTTCCATGTTAAAATGTAAAATGGACTAGTTAGTGATTTATTAATTCATTTTCAAACATGACGTATTCAATTTCTAATATAATATATTATTAATTGGATTTTTGAATGAAAATCCGAGATGTGTAGTTTCAAAACAGTGTATTTATAATGCATTTTTATAATTTTAAATACATATCGAGCAGTTTTTCATATTGAAAAGTAAAATGTACTAGTAAGTGATGAAAAATTCATTTTCAAACGTGACAATTCAATTTCTATGATAATATGTTGATTACATGTATTTTAGAGTGATAATCCGAAATATGTTGTTTCAAGACAGTGTATTTTTAAAGCATTATTATAATTTTAAATACAAATCGAGCTGCTTTCCATGTCGAAAAGTAAAATGTACTAGTGAATAAATGAAAAATTCATTTTCAAACATGACATATTCAATTTCTATGATAATATGTTATTAATTGGATTTTAGAATTCAAAATCCGACATGTGTAGTTTTAAAACAGTGTATTTATAAAGCATTATTATAATTTTAAATACAAATCGAGGATATTTCCATGTTGAAAAGTAAAGTGCACTAGTGAATGTATGATAACTTTAATTTCAAACATAACATATTCAATTTCTATGATAATATTTTATTAATTGGATGTTGAAATTAAAAATCCGAGATGTGTTGTTTCAAAACAGTGTATTTATAATGCATTTTTATAATTTTAAATACAAATCGAGCAGTTTTCCATATTGAAAAGTAAAATGTACTAGTGAATAAATGAAAAATTCATTTTCAAACATGATATATTCAATTTCTTAGATAATATTTTATTAATTGGATTTTAGAAAGAAAATCCGAGATGTGTAGTTTCAAAACAGTGTATATATAATGCATTTTAAAAATTTTAAATACATATCGAGCAGTTTTCCAAATTGAAAAGTAAAATGTACTAGTAAATGAATCAAAAATTCATTTTCAAACATGACATATTCAATTTCTATGATAATATGTTATTAATTGGATTTTAGAATTCAAAATCCGACATGTGTAGTTTTAAAACAGTGTATTTATAAAGCATTATTATAATTTTAAATACAAATCGAGGATATTTCCATGTTGAAAAGTAAAGTGCACTAGTGAATGTATGATAACTTTAATTTCAAACATAACATATCCAATTTCTATGATAATATTTTATTAATTGGATGTTGAAATTAAAAATCCGAGATTTGTAGTTTCAAATCGATGTATTTATAAAGGATTTTTATAATTTTAAATACAAATCGAGCAGATTTCCATGTTGAAAAGTAAAATGTACTAGTAAATGAATGAAAAATTCATTTTCAAACATGACGTATTCAATTTCTAATATAATATATTATTAATTGGATTTTAGACTGAAAATCGGAGATGTGTAGTTTCAAGACAGTGAATTTATAATGCATTATTATAATTTTAAATACAAATCGAGCAGCTTTCCATGTCGAAAAGTAAAATGTACTAGTGAATAAATGAAAAATTCATTTTCAAACATGATATATTCAATTTCTAAGATAATATATTATTAATTGGATTTTAGACTGAAAATCGGAGATGTGTAGTTTCAAGACAGTGTATTTATAATGCATTTTTATAATTTTAAATACAAATCGAGGAGTTTTCCATGTTGAAAAGTAAAATGTACTAGTGAATAAATGAAAAATTCATTTTCAAACATGATATATTCAATTTCTTAGATAATATTTTATTAATTGGATTTTAGAAAGAAAATCCGAGATGTGTAGTTTCAAAACAGTGTATATATAATGCATTTTAAAAATTTTAAATACATATCGAGCAGTTTTCCAAATTGAAAAGTATAATGTACTAGTAAATGAATCAAAAATTCATTTTCAAACATGACATATACAATTTCTAATATAATATATTATTAATTGGATTTTAGACTGAAAATCGGAGATGTGTAGTTTCAAGACAGTGTATTTATAATGCATTATTATAATTTTAAATACAAATCGAGCAGCTTTCCATGTTGAAAAGTAAAATGTACTAGTGAATAAATGAAAAATTCATTTTCAAACATGATATATTCAATTTCTATGATAATATGTTATTAATTGGATTTTAGAATTCAAAATCCGAGATGTGTAGATGCAAAACAGTGAATTTATAAAGCATTATTATAATTTTAAATACAAATCGAGGATATTTCCATGTTGAAAAGTAAAGTGCACTAGTGAATAATGAAAAATTCATTTTCAAACATGACATATTCAATTTCTATGATAATATGTTGATTAAATGTATTTTAGAGTGATAATCCGAAATATGTTGTTTCGAAACAGTGTATTTATAAAGCATTTTTATAATTTTAAATACAAATCGAGGAGTTTTCCATGTTGAAACGTAAAATGGACTAGTTAGTGAATGATAAATTCATTTTCAAACATGACGTGTAGTTTCAAAACAGTGTATATATAATGCATTTTAAAAATTTTAAATACATATCGAGCAGTTTTCCAAATTGAAAAGTATAATGTACTAGTAAATGAATCAAAAATTCATTTTCAAACATGACATATACAATTTCTAATATAATATATTATTAATTGGATTTTAGACTGAAAATCGGAGATGTGTAGTTTCAAGACAGTGTATTTATAATGCATTTTTTAATTTTAAATATAAATCGAGCATATTTCCATGTTGAAAAGTAAAATGTACTAGTAAATGAATGAAAAATTCATTTTCAAACATGACATATTCAATTTCTAACATAATATTTTATTAATTGGATTTTAGAATTCAAAATCCGAGATGTGTAGTTTCAAAACAGTGTATTTATAAAGCATTATTATAATTTTAAATACAAATCGAGGATATTTCCATGTTGAAAAGTAAAGTGCACTAGTGAATGTATGATAACTTTAATTTCAAACATAACATATCCAATTTCTATGATAATATTTTATTAATTGGATGTTGAAATTAAAAATCCGAGATTTGTAGTTTCAAATCGATGTATTTATAAAGGATTTTTATAATTTTAAATACAAATCGAGCAGATTTCCATGTTGAAATGTAAAATGGACTAGTTAGTGAATGATCAATTCATTTTCAAACATGACGTATTCAATTTCTAATATAATATATTATTAATTGGATTTTAGAATGAAAATCCGAGATGTGTAGATTCAAGATAGTGTATTTATAATGCATTTTTATAATTTTAAATACAAATCGAGCATCTTTCCATGTTGAAAAATAAAATGCACTACTGAATGAAAGATAACATCATTTTCAAACATGATATATAGAATTTCTAAGATAATATTTTATTAATTGGATTTTAGAATTCCAAATCCGAGATGTGTAGATTCAAAACAGTGTATTTATAAAGCATTTTTATAATTTTAAATACAAATCGTGCACATTTACATCTAGAAAAGTAAAATGTACATTTCAATGAATGATAAATTCATTTTCAAACATGACATATTCAATTTCTAAGATAATATATTATTAATTGGATTTTAGAATGAAAATCCGAGATGTGTAGTTTCAAGACAGTGTATTTATAATGCATTTTTTAATTTTAAATATAAATCGAGCATATTTGCATGTTGAAAAGTAAAATGTACTAGTAAATGAATGAAAAATTCATTTTCAAACATGACATATTCAATTTCTAACATAATATTTTATTAATTGGATTTTAGAATTCAAAATCCGAGATGTGTAGTTTCAAGACAGTGTATTTATAATGCATTTTTTAATTTTAAATACAAATCGAGGATATTTCCATGTTGAAAAGTAAAGTGCACTAGTGAATGTATGATAACTTTAATTTCAAACATGACATATTCAATTTCTATGATAATATTTTATTAATTGGATGTTGAAATTAAAAATCCGAGATGTGTTGTTTCAAAACAGTGTATTTATAATGCATTTTTATAATTTTAAATACAAATCGAGCAGTTTTCCATATTGAAAAGTAAAATGTACTAGTGAATAAATGAAAAATTCATTTTCAAACATGATATATTCAATTTCTTAGATAATATTTTATTAATTGGATTTTAGAAACAAAATCCGAGATGTGTAGTTTCAAAACAGTGTATATATAATGCATTTTAAAAATTTTAAATACATGTCGAGCAGTTTTCCAAATTGAAAAGTAAAATGTACTAGTAAATGAATCAAAAATTCATTTTCAAACATGACATATACAATTTCTAATATAATATATTATTAATTGGATTTTAGACTGAAAATCGGAGATGTGTAGTTTCAAGACATTGTATTTGTAATGCATTATTATAATTTTAAATACAAATCGAGCAGCTTTCCATGTCGAAAAGTAAAATGTACTAGTGAATAAATGAAAAATTCATTTTCAAACATGATATATTCAATTTCTATGATAATATGTTATTAATTGGATTTTAGAATTCCAAATCCGAGATGTGTAGATTCAAAACAGTGAATTTATAAAGCATTATTATAATTTTAAATACAAATCGAGGATATTTCCATGTTGAAAAATAAAGTGCACTAGTGAATAATGAAAAATTCATTTTCAAACATGACATATTCAATTTCTATGATAATATGTTGATTAAATGTATTTTAGAGTGATAATCCGAAATATGTTGTTTCAAAACAGTGTATTTATAAAGCATTTTTATAATTTTAAATACAAATCGAGGAGTTTTCCATGTCGAAAAGTAAAATGTACTAGTGAATAAATGAAAAATTCATTTTCAAACTGGATATATTCAATTTCTAAGATAATATATTATTAAATGTATTTTAGAGTGATAATCCGAAATATGTTGTTTCAAAACAGTGTATTTATAATGCATTATTATAATTTTAAATACAAATCGAGCAGCTTTCCATATTGAAAAGTAAAATGTACTAGTGAATAAATGAAAAATTCATTTTCAAACATGATATATTCAATTTCTTAGATAATATTTTATTAATTGGATTTTAGAAAGAAAATCCGAGATGTGTAGTTTCAAAACAGTGTATTTATAAAGCATTTTTATAATTTTAAATACAAATCGAGGAGTTTTCCATGTTGAAACGTAAAATGTACTAGTGAATAAATGAAAAATTCATTTTCAAACATGACATATAGAATTTCTAAGATAATATTTTATTAATTGGATTTTAGACTGAAAATCGGAGATGTGTAGTTTCAAGACAGTGTATTTATAATGCATTTTTTAATTTTAAATATAAATCGAGCATATTTCCATGTTGAAAAGTAAAATGTACTAGTGAATAAATGAAAATTCATTTTAAAACATGACATATTCAATTTCTCAGATAATATTTAATTAATTGGATTTTAGTATTCAAAATCCGAGATGTGTAGATTCAAGATAGTGTATTTATAATGCATTTTTATAATTTTAAATACAAATCGAGCATCTTTCCATGTTGAAAAATAAAATGCACTACTGAATGAAAGATAACATCATTTTCAAACATGATATATAGAATTTCTAAGATAATATTTTATTAATTGGATTTTAGAATTCCAAATCCGAGATGTGTATATTCAAAACAGTGAATTTATAAAGCATTATTATAATTTTAAATACAAATCGAGGATATTTCCATGTTGAAAAGTAAAGTGCACTAGTGAATAATGAAAAATTCATTTTCAAACATGACATATTCAATTTCTATGATAATATGTTGATTAAATGTATTTTAGAGTGATAATCCGAAATATGTTGTTTCAAAACAGTGTATTTATAAAGCATTTTTATAATCTTAAATACAAATCGTGCACATTTACATCTAGAAAAGTAAAATGTACATTTCAATGAATGATAAATTCATTTTCAAACATGACATATTCAATTTCTAAGATAATATATTATTAATTGGATTTTAGAATGAAAATCCGAGATGTGTAGTTTCAAGACAGTGTATTTATAATGCATTTTTTAATTTTAAATACAAATCGAGGATATTTCCATGTTGAAAAGTAAAGTGCACTAGTGAATGTATGATAACTTTAATTTCAAACATGACATATTCAATTTCTACGATAATATTTTATTAATTGGATGTTGAAATTAAAAATCCGAGATGTGTTGTTTCAAAACAGTGTATTTATAATGCATTTTTATAATTTTAAATACAAATCGAGCAGTTTTCCATATTGAAAAGTAAAATGTACTAGTGAATAAATGAAAAATTCATTTTCAAACATGATATATTCAATTTCTTAGATAATATTTTATTAATTGGATTTTAGAAAGAAAATCCGAGATGTGTAGTTTCAAAACAGTGTATATATAATGCATTTTAAAAATTTTAAATACATATCGAGCAGTTTTCCAAATTGAAAAGTAAAATGTACTAGTAAATGAATCAAAAATTCATTTTCAAACATGACATATACAATTTCTAATATAATATATTATTAATTGGATTTTAGACTGAAAATCGGAGATGTGTAGTTTCAAGACATTGTATTTATAATGCATTATTATAATTTTAAATACAAATCGAGCAGCTTTCCATGTCGAAAAGTAAAATGTACTAGTGAATAAATGAAAAATTCATTTTCAAACATGATATATTCAATTTCTATGATAATATGTTATTAATTGGATTTTAGAATTCCAAATCCGAGATGTGTAGATTCAAAACAGTGAATTTATAAAGCATTATTATAATTTTAAATACAAATCGAGGATATTTCCATGTTGAAAAATAAAGTGCACTAGTGAATAATGAAAAATTCATTTTCAAACATGACATATTCAATTTCTATGATAATATGTTGATTAAATGTATTTTAGAGTGATAATCCGAAATATGTTGTTTCAAAACAGTGTATTTATAAAGCATTTTTATAATTTTAAATACAAATCGAGGAGTTTTCCATGTCGAAAAGTAAAATGTACTAGTGAATAAATGAAAAATTCATTTTCAAACTGGATATATTAAATTTCTAAGATAATATATTATTAAATGTATTTTAGAGTGATAATCCGAAATATGTTGTTTCAAAACAGTGTATTTATAAAGCATTTTTATAATTTTAAATACAAATCGAGGAGTTTTCCATGTCGAAAAGTAAAATGTACTAGTGAATAAATGAAAAATTCATTTTCAAACTGGATATATTCAATTTCTAAGATAATATATTATTAATTGGATTTTAGAATGAAAATCGGAGATGTGTAGTTTCAAGACAGAGTATTTATAATGCATTATTATAATTTTAAATACAAATTGAGCAGCTTTCCATATTGAAAAGTAAAATGTACTAGTGAATAAATGAAAAATTCATTTTCAAACATGATATATTCAATTTCTTAGATAATATTTTATTAATTGGATTTTAGAAAGAAAATCCGAGATGTGTAGTTTCAAAACAGTGTATTTATAAAGCATTTTTATAATTTTAAATACAAATCGAGGAGTTTTCCATGTTGAAACGTAAAATGTACTAGTGAATAAATGAAAAATTCATTTTCAAACATGACATATAGAATTTCTAAGATAATATTTTATTAATTGGATTTTAGACTGAAAATCGGAGATGTGTAGTTTCAAGACAGTGTATTTATAATGCATTTTTTAATTTTAAATATAAATCGAGCATATTTCCATGTTGAAAAGTAAAATGTACTAGTGAATAAATGAAAAATTCATTTTCAAACATGATATATTCAATTTCTAATATAATATATTATTAATTGGATTTTAGAATGAAAATCCGAGATGTGTAGATTCAAGATAGTGTATTTATAATGCATTTTTATAATTTTAAATACAAATCGAGCATCTTTCCATGTTGAAAAATAAAATGCACTACTGAATGAAAGATAACATCATTTTCAAACATGATATATAGAATTCCTAAGATAATATTTTATTAATTGGATTTTAGACTGAAAATCGGAGATGTGTAGTTTCAAGACAGTGTATTTATAATGCATTTTTTAATTTTAAATATAAATCGAGCATATTTCCATGTTGAAAAGTAAAATGTACTAGTAAATGAATGAAAAATTCATTTTCAAACATGACATATTCAATTTCTAACATAATATTTTATTAATTGGATTTTAGAATTCAAAATCCGACATGTGTAGTTTTAAAACAGTGTATTTATAAAGCATTATTATAATTTTAAATACAAATCGAGGATATTTCCATGTTGAAAAGTAAAGTGCACTAGTGAATGTATGATAACTTTAATTTCAAACATAACATATCCAATTTCTATGATAATATTTTATTAATTGGATGTTGAAATTAAAAATCCGAGATTTGTAGTTTCAAATCGATGTATTTATAAAGGATTTTTATAATTTTAAATACAAATCGAGCAGATTTCCATGTTGAAATGTAAAATGGACTAGTTAGTGAATGATCAATTCATTTTCAAACATGACGTATTCAATTTCTAATATAATATATTATTAATTGGATTTTAGAATGAAAATCCGAGATGTGTAGATTCAAGATAGTGTATTTATAATGCATTTTTATAATTTTAAATACAAATCGAGCATCTTTCCATGTTGAAAAATAAAATGCACTACTGAATGAAAGATAACATCATTTTCAAACATGATATATAGAATTTCTAAGATAATATTTTATTAATTGGATTTTAGAATTCCAAATCCGAGATGTGTAGATTCAAAACAGTGTATTTATAAAGCATTTTTATAATTTTAAATACAAATCGTGCACATTTACATCTAGAAAAGTAAAATGTACATTTCAATGAATGATAAATTCATTTTCAAACATGACATATTCAATTTCTAAGATAATATATTATTAATTGGATTTTAGAATGAAAATCCGAGATGTGTAGTTTCAAGACAGTGTATTTATAATGCATTTTTTAATTTTAAATATAAATCGAGCATATTTCCATGTTGAAAAATAAAATGCACTAGTGAATGAATGATAACGTCAATTTCAATGATGACATATTCAATTTCTATGATAATATATTGATTAAATGTATTTTAGAGTGATAATCCGAAATTTGTTGTTTTAAAACAGTGTATTTATAAAGCATTATTATATTTTAAATACAAATCGAGCAGGTTTCCATATTGAAAAGTAAAATGTACTAGTAAATGAATCAAAAATTCATTTTCAAACATGACATATACAATTTCTAATATAATATATTATTAATTGGATTTTAAACTGAAAATCGGAGATGTGTAGTTTCAAGACAGTGTATTTATAATGCATTTTTATAATTTTAAATACAAATCGAGCAGGTTTCCATATTGAAAAGTAAAATGTACTAGTAAATGAATCAAAAATTCATTTTCAAACATGACATATACAATTTCTAATATAATATATTATTAATTGGATTTTAGACTGAAAATCGGAGATGTGTAGTTTCAAGACAGTGTATTTATAATGCATTTTTTAATTTTAAATATAAATCGAGCATATTTCCATGTTGAAAAGTAAAATGTACTAGTAAATGAATGAAAAATTCATTTTCAAACATGACATATTCAATTTCTAACATAATATTTTATTAATTGGATTTTAGAATTCAAAATCCGACATGTGTAGTTTTAAAACAGTGTATTTATAAAGCATTATTATAATTTTAAATACAAATCGAGGATATTTCCATGTTGAAAAGTAAAGTGCACTAGTGAATGAATGATAACTTTAATTTCAAACATAACATATCCATTTTCAAACATGATATATTCAATTTCTAATATAATATATTATTAATTGGATTTTAGAATGAAAATCCGAGATGTGTAGATTCAAGATAGTGTATTTATAATGCATTTTTATAATTTTAAATACAAATCGAGCATCTTTCCATGTTGAAAAATAAAATGCACTACTGAATGAAAGATAACATCATTTTCAAACATGATATATAGAATTTCTAAGATAATATTTTATTAATTGGATTTTAGAATTCCAAATCCGAGATGTGTAGATTCAAAACAGTGAATTTATAAAGCATTATTATAATTTTAAATACAAATCGAGGATATTTCCATGTTGAAAAGTAAAGTGCACTAGTGAATAATGAAAAATTCATTTTCAAACATGACATATTCAATTTCTATGATAATATGATGATTAAATGTATTTTAGAGTGATAATCCGAAATATGTTGTTTCAAAACAGTGTATTTATAAAGCATTTTTATAATTTTAAATACAAATCGTGCACATTTACATCTAGAAAAGTAAAATGTACATTTCAATGAATGATAAATTCATTTTCAAACATGAAATATTCAATTTCTAAGATAATATATTATTAATTGGATTTTAGAATGAAAATCCGAGATGTGTAGTTTCAAGACAGTGTATTTATAATGCATTTTTTAATTTTAAATACAAATCGAGGATATTTCCATGTTGAAAAGTAAAGTGCACTAGTGAATGTATGATAACTTTAATTTCAAACATGACATATTCAATTTCTATATAATATTTTATTAATTGGATTGTTGAAAATCGGAGATGTGTAGTTTCAAGACAGTGTATTTATAATGCATTTTTATAATTTTAAATACAAATCGAGCAGGTTTCCATATTGAAAAGTAAAATGTACTAGTGAATAAATGAAAAATTCATTTTCAAACATGATATATTCAATTTCTTGGATAATATTTTATTAATTGGATTTTAGAAAGAAAATCCGAGATGTGTTGTTTCAAAACAGTGTATATATAATGCATTTTAAAAATTTTAAATACATATCGAGCAGTTTTCCAAATTGAAAAGTAAAATGTACTAGTAAATGAATCAAAAATTCATTTTCAAACATGACATATACAATTTCTAATATAATATATTATTAATTGGATTTTAGACTGAAAATCGGAGATGTGTAGTTTCAAGACAGTGTATTTATAATGCATTTTTTAATTTTAAATATAAATCGAGCATATTTCCATGTTGAAAAGTAAAATGTACTAGTAAATGAATGAAAAATTCATTTTCAAACATGACATATTCAATTTCTAACATAATATTTTATTAATTGGATTTTAGAATTCAAAATCCGAGATGTGTAGATTCAAAACAGTGAATTTATAAAGCATTATTATAATTTTAAATACAAATCGAGGATATTTCCATGTTGAAAAGTAAAGTGCATTAGTGAATAATGAAAAATTCATTTTCAAACATGACATATTCAATTTCTAAGATAATATATTATTAAATGTATTTTAGAGTGATAATCCGAAATATGTTGTTTCAAAACAGTGTATTTATAAAGCATTTTTATAATTTTAAATACAAATCGAGGAGTTTTCCATGTCGAAAAGTAAAATGTACTAGTGAATAAATGAAAAATTCATTTTCAAACTGGATATATTCAATTTCTAAGATAATATATTATTAATTGGATTTTAGAATGAAAATCGGAGATGTGTAGTTTCAAGACAGTGTATTTATAATGCATTATTATAATTTTAAATACAAATCGAGCAGCTTTCCATATTGAAAAGTAAAATGTACTAGTGAATAAATGAAAAATTCATTTTCAAACATGATATATTCAATTTCTTAGATAATATTTTATTAATTGGATTTTAGAAAGAAAATCCGAGATGTGTAGTTTCAAAACAGTGTATTTATAAAGCATTTTTATAATTTTAAATACAAATGGAGGAGTTTTCCATGTTGAAACGTAAAATGGACTAGTTAGTGAATGATAAATTCATTTTCAAACATGACGTGTAGTTTCAACACAGTGTATTTATAATGCTTTTTTAAAATTTTAAATACATATCGAGCAGTTTTCCAAATTGAAAAGTAAAATGTACTAGTAAATGAATCAAAAATTCATTTTCAAACATGACATATACAATTTCTAATATAATATATTATTAATTGGATTTTAGACTGAAAATCGGAGATGTGTAGTTTCAAGACAGTGTATTTATAATGCATTTTTATAATTTTAAATACAAATCGAGCAGGTTTCCATATTGAAAAGTAAAATGTACTAGTAAATGAATCAAAAATTCATTTTCAAACATGACATATACAATTTCTAATATAATATATTATTAATTGGATTTTAGACTGAAAATCGGAGATGTGTAGTTTCAAGACAGTGTATTTATAATGCATTTTTTAATTTTAAATATAAATCGAGCATATTTCCATGTTGAAAAGTAAAATGTACTAGTAAATGAATGAAAACTTCATTTTCAAACATGACATATTCAATTTCTAACATAATATTTTATTAATTGGATTTTAGAATTCAAAATCCGACATGTGTAGTTTTAAAACAGTGTATTTATAAAGCATTATTATAATTTTAAATAAAAATCGAGGATATTTCCATGTTGAAAAGTAAAGTGCACTAGTGAATGTATGATAACTTTAATTTCAAACATAACATATCCAATTTCTATTATAATATTTTATTAATTGGATGTTGAAATTAAAAATCCGAGATTTGTAGTTTCAAATCGATGTATTTATAAAGGATTTTTATAATTTTAAATACAAATCGAGCAGATTTCCATGTTGAAATGTAAAATAAAATGGACTAGTTAGTGAATGATCAATTCATTTTCAAACATGACGTATTCAATTTCTAATATAATATATTATTAATTGGATTTTAGAATGAAAATCCGAGATGTGTAGATTCAAGATAGTGTATTTATAATGCATTTTTATAATTTTAAATACAAATCGAGCATCTTTCCATGTTGAAAAATAAAATGCACTACTGAATGAAAGATAACATCATTTTCAAACATGATATATAGAATTTCTAAGATAATATTTTATTAATTGGATTTTAGAATTCCAAATCCGAGATGTGTAGATTCAAAACAGTGTATTTATAAAGCATTTTTATAATTTTAAATACAAATCGTGCACATTTACATCTAGAAAAGTAAAATGTACATTTCAATGAATGATAAATTCAT
>JACCHV010000313.1:0-10500 GCA_018907245.1 Eupristina koningsbergeri
TTCTAATATGATTTAAATTAAGATTTTATGTTAGAAAATCAAAATATCTATATTATAAACTGTTTTATTATGCACTCACAATTGTAGTTTACTATTTACATGTATAAGCCAGCTGGTATTTATTTCAAATCCTCGATAATGCATTTAAATATTTCATTATTATGAGACTATATACTGTGTTTTTTGGTATTCTAATATGAATTAAATTTAGTCTTTATGTTGGAGAATCAGGTTGTAATTATCATAAACAATTTTATTATGCACTCAAAAGTGCATTTTACTATGTTCATATAAGAAGCAGCTCGATTTAATTTAAAATCCTCGATAATCCATTTACAATTTCATCATTTTGAGACAATACACCTTGTTTTTTGTTATTTTATTATGTATTAAATTAAGCTTTTATGGTAAAATATTAAATTGTCATAATTATAAGCTGTTTTATTATGCACTCACAAGTGCAGTTTACTATTTACATATTTAAGCCTGATGGTTTTTATTTCAAATCCTCGATAATGCATTTACAAATTTCATTATTATGAGATTATTTACTGTGTTTTTTGGTATATTAATATGTATTAAATTAAGCATTTATGGTTAAATATCAAATTGTCATTATTATAAGCTGTTTTATTATGCACTCACAAGTGCAGTTTACTATGTACATATTTAAACCTCCTGGTTTTTATTTCAAATCCTCGATAATGCATTTACAAATTTCATTATTATGAGACTATATACAGTGTTTTGGTATTCTAATATGAATTAAATTTAGACTTTATGTTAGAGAATCAGATTGTCATTATTATAAGCAATTTTATTATGCACTCACAAGTGCAGTTTACTATTTACATATTTAAGCCTGCTGGTTTTTATTTCAAATCATCGATAATGCATTTACAAATTTCATTATTATGAGACTATATACTGTGTTTTGGTATTCTAATATGAATTAAATTTAGTCTTCATGATAGGAAATAACATATTCATTATTATTTGCAATTTTATTATGCACTCAAAAGTGCATTTTACTATGTTCATATAAGAAGCAGCTCGATTTAATTTCAAATCCTCGATAATCCATTTCCAATTTCATCATTTTGAGACAATACACCTTGTTTTTTGTTATTTTAATATGTATTAAATTAAGCTTTTATGGTAAAATATTAAATTGTCATTATTATAAGCTGTTTCATTATACACTCACAAGTGCAGTCTACTATGTACATATTTAAGCCTGCTGGTTTTAATTTCAAATCCTCGATAATGCATTTACAAATTTCATTATTATGAGACTATATACTGTTTTTTTTGTTATTTTAATATGTATTAAATTAAGCATTTATGGTAAAATATCAAATTGTCATTATTATAAGCTGTTTTATTATGCACTCACAAGTGCAGTTTACTATGTACAAATTTAAGCCTGCTGGTTTTAATTTCAAATCCTCGATAATGCATTTACAAATTTCTTTATTATGGGACTATATACTGTATTTTTTGGTATTCTAATATGAATTAAATTAGGATTTTATGTTAGAAAATCAAAATATCCATATTATAAACTGTTTTATTATGCACTCAAAAGTGCATTTTACTGTTTTCATATAAGAAGCAGCTCGATTTAATTTAAAATCCTCGATAATCCATTTACAATTTCATCATTTTGAGACAATACACCTTGTTTTTTGTTATTTTATTATGTATTAAATTAAGCTTTTATGGTAAAATATTAAATTATCATAATTATAAGCTGTTTTATTATGCACTCACAAGTGCAGTTTACTATTTACATATTTAAGCCTGATGGTTTTTATTTCAAATCCTCGATAATGCATTTACAAATTTCATTATTATGAGACTATATACAGTGTTTTGGTATTCTAATATGAATTAAATTAGGATTTTATGTTAGAAAATCAAAATATCCATATTATAAACTGTTTTATTATGCACTCAAAAGTGCATTTTACTGTTTTCATATAAGAAGCAGCTCGATTTAATTTAAAATCCTCGATAATCCATTTACAATTTCATCATTTTGAGACAATACACCTTGTTTTTTGTTATTTTATTATGTATTAAATTAAGCTTTTATGGTAAAATATTAAATTATCATAATTATAAGCTGTTTTATTATGCACTCACAAGTGCAGTTTACTATTTACATATTTAAGCCTGATGGTTTTTATTTCAAATCCTCGATAATGCATTTACAAATTTCATTATTATGAGACTATATTCTGTGTTTTTTGGTATATTAATATGTATTAAATTAAGCATTTATGGTTAAATATCAAATTGTCATTATTATAAGCTGTTTTATTATGCACTCACAAGTGCAGTTTACTATGTACATATTTAAACCTCCTGGTTTTTATTTCAAATCCTCGATAATGCATTTACAAATTTCATTATTATGAGACTATATACAGTGTTTTGGTATTCTAATATGAATTAAATTTAGACTTTATGTTAGAGAATCAGATTGTCATTATTATAAGCAATTTTATTATGCACTCACAAGTGCAGTTTACTATTTACATATTTAAGCCTGCTGGTTTTTATTTTAAATCATCGATAATGCATTTACAAATTTCATTATTATGAGACTATATACTGTGTTTTTTGTTATATTAATATGTATTAAATTAAGCTTTTATGGTAAAATATTAAATTGTCATTATTATAAGCTGTTTTATTATGCACTCACAAGTGCAGTTTACTATTTACATATTTAAGCCTGCTGGTTTTTATTTCAAATCCTCGATAATGCATTTACAATTTCATCATTTTGAGACAATACACCTTGTTTTTTGTTATTTTAATATGTATTAAATTAAGCTTTTATGGTCAAATATCAAATTGTCATTATTATAAGCTGTTTTATTATGCACTCACAAGTGCAGTTTACAATTTACATATATAAGCCAGCTGGTATTTATTTCAAATCCTCGATAATGCATTTACATATTTCATCATTTTGAGACAATACACCTTGTTTTTTGTTATTTTAATATGTATTAAATTAAGCTTTTATGGTAAAATATTAAATTGTCATTATTATAAGCTGTTTCATTATACACTCACAAGTGCAGTCTACTATGTACATATTTAAGCCTGCTGGTTTTAATTTGAAAACCTCGATAATGCATTCCCAATATCATTATTTTGGGACGATATACTGTGTTTTTTGGTATTCTAATATGATTTAAATTAAGATTTTATATTAGAAAATCAAAATATCCATATTATAAACTGTTTTATTATGCACTCAAAAGTGCATTTTACTGTTTTCATATAAGAAGCAGCTGGATTTAATTTGAAATACTCGAAAATGCATTTACAAATTTTATTATTATGATACTATATACTGTGTTTTTTGTTATTTTAATATGTATTAAATTAAGCATTTATGGTTAAATATCAAATTGTCATTATTATAAGCTGTTTTATTATGCACTCACAAGTGCAGTTTACTATGTACATATTTAAGCCTGCTGGTTTTAATTTCAAATCCTCCATAATGCATTTACAAATTTCATTATTGTTAGACTATATACTGTGTTTTGGTATTCTAATATGAATTAAATTTAGTCTTCATGATAGAAAATAACATATTCATTATTATTAGCAATTTTATTATGCACTCACTCAAAAGTGCATTTTACTATGTTCATATAAGAAGCAGCTCGATTTAATTTCAAATCCTCGATAATCCATTTACAATTTCATCATTTTGAGACAATACACCTTGTTTTTTGTTATTTTAATATGTATTAAATTAAGCTTTTATGGTAAAATATTAAATTGTCATTATTATAGGCTGTTTTATTATGCACTCACAAGTGCAGTTTACTATTTACATATTTAAGCCAGCTGGTTTTTATTTCAAATCCTCCATAATGCATTTACAAATTTCATTATTGTTAGACTATATACTGTGTTTTTTGGTATTCTAATGTGAATTAAATTTAATCTTTATGTTGGAGAATCAGATTGTTATTGTTATAAGCAATTTTATTATGCACTCAAAAGTGCATTTTACTATGTTCATATAAGAAGCAGCTCGATTTCATTTCAAATCCTCGATAATCCATTTACAATTTCATCATTTTGAGACAATACACCTTGTTTTTTGTTATTTTAATATGTATTAAATTAAGCTTTTATGGTAAAATATTAAATTGTCATTATTATAAGCTGTTTTATTATGCACTCACAAGTGCAGTTTACTATGTTCATATTTAAACCAGCTGGTTTTTATTTGAAAACCTCGATAATGCATTCCCAATATC
Source organism: Eupristina koningsbergeri (assembly GCA_018907245.1). Classification (NCBI taxonomy): domain Eukaryota; kingdom Metazoa; phylum Arthropoda; class Insecta; order Hymenoptera; family Agaonidae; genus Eupristina; species Eupristina koningsbergeri. The sequence goes on from JACCHV010000313.1 coordinate 4,299, forward strand.
ATTATTTTGGGACTAAATACTGTGTTTTTTGGTATTCTAATATGATTTAAATTAAGATTTTATGTTAGAAAATCAAAATATCTATATTATAAACTGTTTTATTATGCCCTCACAATTGTAGTTTACTATTTACATGTATAAGCCAGCCGGTATATATTTCAAATCCTCGATAATGCATTTACAAATTTCATTATTATGAGACTATATACTGTTTTTTTTGGTATTCTAATATGAATTAAATTTAGTCTTTATGTTGGAGAATCAGGTTGTAATTATTATAAACAATTTTATTATGCACTCAAAAGTGCATTTTACTATGTTCATATAAGAAGCAGCTCGATTTAATTTCAAATCCTCGATAATCCATTTACAATTTCATCATTTTGAGACAATACACCTTGTTTTTTGTTATTTTAATATGTATTAAATTAAGCTTTTATGGTAAAATATTAAATTGTCATAATTATAAGCTGTTTTATTATGCACTCACAAGTGCAGTTTACTATTTACATATTTAAGCCTGCTGGTTTTTATTTCAAATCCTCTATAATGCATTTACAAATTTCATTATTATGAGACTATATACTGTGTTTTTTGGTATTTTAATATGTATTAAATTAAGCATTTATGGTTAAATATCAAATTGTCATTATTATAAGCTGTTTTATTATGCACTCACAAGTGCAGTTTACTATTTACATATTTAAGCCTGCTGGTTTTTATTTCAAATCCTCGATAATGCATTTACAAATTTCATTATTATGAGACTATATACTGTGTTTTGGTATTCTAATATGAATTAAATTTAGACTTTATGTTAGAGAATCAAATATCATTATTATAAATTTTATTATGCACTCAAAAGTGCATTTGACTATGTTCATATAAGAAGCAGCTCGATTTAATTTCAAATCCTCGATAATCCATTTTCAATTTCATCATTTTGAGACAATACACCTTGTTTTTTGTTATTTTAATATGTATTAAATTAAGCTTTTATGGTAAAATATTAAATTGTCATTATTATAAGCTGTTTTATTATGCACTCACAAGTGCAGTTTACTATTTACATATTTAAGCCTGCTGGTTTTTATTTCAAATCCTCGATAATGCATTTACAAATTTCATTATTATGAGACTATATACTGTGTTTTGGTATTCTAATATGAATTAAAATTTAGTCTTCATGATAGAAAATAACATATTCATTATTATTAGCAATTTTATTATGCACTCAAAAGTGCATTTTACTATGTTCATATAAGAAGGAGCTCGATTTTATTCAAAATTTTTGAAAATGCTTTTTCAATATCATTATTATGGGACTATATACTGTGTTTTTTGGTATTCTAATATGAATTAAATTAGGATTTTATGTTAGAAAATCAAAATATCCATATTATAAACTGTTTTATTATGCACTCAAAAGTGCATTTTACTATGTTCATATAAGAAGCAGCTCGATTTAATTTCAAATCCTCGATAATCCATTTTCAATTTCATCATTTTGAGACAATACACCTTGTTTTTTGTTATTTTAATATGTATTAAATTAAGCTTTTATGGTAAAATATTAAATTGTCATTATTATAAGCTGTTTTATTATGCACTCACAAGTGCAGTTTACTATTTACATATTTAAGCCTGCTGGTTTTTATTTCAAATCCTCGATAATGCATTTACAAATTTCATTATTATGAGACTATATACTGTGTTTTTTGGTATTCTAATATGAATTAAATTAGATTTTATGTTAGAGAATCAGATTGTCATTATTATAAGCAATTTTATTATGCACTCACAAGTGCAGTTTACTATTTACATATTTAAGCCTGCTGGTTTTAATTTCAAATCCTCGATAATGCATTTACAAATTTCATTATTATGAGACTATATACTATGTTTTGGTATTCTAATATGAATTAAATTTAGTCTTCATGATAGAAAATAAAATATTCATTATTATTAGCAATTTTATTATGCAGTCAAAAGTGCATTTTACTATGTTCATATAAGAAGCAGCTCGATTTAATTTCAAATCCTCGATAATCCATTTTCAATTTCATCATTTTGAGACAATACACCTTGTTTTTTGTTATTTTAATATGTATTAAATTAAGCTTTTATGGTAAAATATTAAATTGTCATTATTATAAGCTGTTTTATTATGCACTCACAAGTGCAGTTTACTATTTACATATTTAAGCCTGCTGGTTTTTATTTCAAATCCTCGATAATGCATTTACAATTTCATCATTTTGAGACAATACACCTTGTTTTTTGTTATTTTAATATGTATTAAATTAAGGTTTTATGGTAAAATATTAAATTGTCATTATTATAAGCTGTTTTATTATGCACTCACAAGTGCAGTTTACTATTTACATATTTAAGCCTGCTGGTTTTAATTTCAAATCCTCGATAATGCATTTACAAATTTCATTATTATGAGACTATATACTGTGTTTTGGTATTCTAATATGAATTAAAATTAGTCTTCATGATAGAAAATAACATATTCATTATTATTAGCAATTTTATTATGCACTCAAAAGTGCATTTTACTATGTTCATATAAGAAGGAGCTCGATTTTATTCAAAATTTTTGAAAATGCTTTTTCAATATCATTATTATGGGACTATATACTGTGTTTTTTGGTATTCTAATATGAATTAAATTAGGATTTTATGTTAGAAAATCAAAATATCCATATTATAAACTGTTTTATTATGCACTCAAAAGTGCATTTTACTATGTTCATATAAGAAGCAGCTCGATTTAATTTCAAATCCTCGATAATCCATTTTCAATTTCATCATTTTGAGACAATACACCTTGTTTTTTGTTATTTTAATATGTATTAAATTAAGCTTTTATGGTAAAATATTAAATTGTCATTATTATAAGCTGTTTTATTATGCACTCACAAGTGCAGTTTACTATTTACATATTTAAGCCAGCTGGTTTTTATTTGAAAACCTCGATAATGCATTCCCAATATCATTATTTTGGGACTATATACTGTGTTTTTTGGTATTCTAATATTATTTAAATTAAGATTTTATATTAGAAAATCTAAATATCCATATTATAAACTATTTTATTATGCACTCACAAGTGCATTTTACTATTTTCATATATAAGCCAGCTGGTATTTATTTCAAATCCTCGATAATGCATTTACAAATTTCATTATTATGAAACTATATACTGTGTTTTTTGGTATTCTAATATGAATTAAATTTAGTCTTTATGTTGGAGAATCAGGTTGTAATTATTATAAACAATTTTATTATACACTCAAAAGTGCATTTTACTATGTCCATATAAGAAGCAGCTCGATTTAATTTAAAATCCTCGATAATCCATTTACAATTTCATCATTTTGAGACAATACACCTTGTTTTTTGTTATTTTATTATGTATTAAATTAAGCTTTTATGGTTAAATATCAAATTGTCATTATTATAAGCTGTTTTATTATGCACTCACAAGTGCAGTTTACTATGTACATATTTAAGCCTGCTGGTTTTTATTTCAAATCCTCGATAATGCATTTACAAATTTCATTATTATGAGACTATATACTGTGTTTTGGTATTCTAATATGAATTAAAATTAGTCTTCATGATAGAAAATAACATATTCATTATTATTAGCAATTTTATTATGCACTCAAAAGTGCATTTTACTATGTTCATATAAGAAGGAGCTCGATTTTATTCAAAATTCTTGAAAATGCTTTTTCAATATCATTATTATGGGACTATATACTGTGTTTTTTGGTATTCTAATATGAATTAAATTAGGATTTTATGTTAGAAAATGGAAATATCCATATTATAAACTGTTTTATTATGCACTCAAAAGTGCATTTTACTATGTTCATATAAGAAGCAGCTCGATTTAATTTCAAATCCTCGATAATCCATTTTCAATTTCATCATTTTGAGACAATACACCTTGTTTTTTGTTATTTTAATATGTATTAAATTAAGCTTTTATGGTAAAATATTAAATTGTCATTATTATAAGCTGTTTTATTATGCACTCACAAGTGCAGTTTACTATTTACATATTTAAGCCTGCTGGTTTTTATTTCAAATCCTCGATAATGCATTTACAATTTCATCATTTTGAGACAATACACCTTGTTTTTTGTTATTTTAATATGTATTAAATTAAGCTTTTATGGTAAAATATCAAATTGTCATTATTATAAGCTGTTTTATTATGCACTAACAAGTGCAGTTTACAATTTACATATATAAGCCAGCTGGTATTTATTTCAAATCCTCGATAATGCATTTACATATTTCATTATTATGAGACTATATACTGTGTTTTTTGGTATTCTATTATGATTTAAATTAAGATTTTATGTTAGATAATCAAAATATCCATATTATAAACTGTTTTATTATGCACTCAAAAGTGCATTTTACTGTTTTCATATAAGAAGCAGCTGGATTTAATTTGAAATACTCGAAAATGCAGTTACATTATCTTTATTTTGAGATATTATACTCTGTTTTTTTTATTTTAATATGTATTAAATTAAGTTTTTATGGTAAAATATTAAATTGTCATTATTATAAGCTGTTTTATTATGCACTCACAAGTGCAGTTTACTATTTACATATTTAAACCAGCTGGTTTTTATTTGAAAATCGCGATAATGCATTCCCAATATCATTATTTTGGGACTATATACTGTGTTTTTTGGTATTCTAATAAGATTTAAATTAAGATTTTATCTTAGAAAATCAAAATATCTATATTATAAACTGTTTTATTATGCACTCACAATTGCAGTTTACTATTTACATATATAAGCCAGCTGGTATTTATTTCAAATCCTCGATAATGCATTTACAAATTTCATTATTGTTAGACTATATACTGTGTTTTTTGGTATTCTAATATGAATTAAATTTAGACTTTATGTTAGAGAATCAGATTGTCATTATTATAAGCAATTTTATTATGCACTCACAAGTGCAGTTTACAATTTACATATATAAGCCAGCTGGTATTTATTTCAAATCCTCGATAATGCATTTACATATTTCATTATTATGAGACTATATACTGTGTTTTTTGGTATTCTAATATGAATTAAATTTAGTCTTTATGTTGGAGAATCAGGTTGTAATTATTATAAGCAATTTTATTATGCACTCAAAAGTGCATTTTACTATGTTCATATAAGAAGCTGCTGGATTTTATTCAAAATTCTTGAAAATGCTTTTTCAATATCATTATTATGGGACTATATACTGTGTTTTTTGGTATTCTAATATGAATTAAATTTAGACTTTATGTTAGAGAATCAGATTGTCATTATTATAAGCAATTTTATTATGCACTCACAAGTGCAGTTTACTATTTACATATTTAAGCCTGCTGGTTTTTATTTCAAATCATCGATAATGCATTTACAAATTTCATCATTTTGAGACAATACACCTTGTTTTTTGTTATTTTAATATGTATTAAATTAAGCTTTTATGGTAAAATATTAAATTGTCATTATTATAAGCTGATTTATTATGCACTCACAAGTGCAGTTTACTATTTATATATATAAGCCTGCTGGTTTTTATTTCAAATCATCGATAATGCATTTACAAATTTCATTATTATGAGACTATATACTGTGTTTTTTGTTATTTTAATATGTATTAAATTGAGCTTTTATGGTAAAATATCAAATTGTCATTATTATAAGCTGATTTATTATGCACTCACAAGTGCAGTTTACAATTTACATATATAAGCCAGCTGGTATTTATTTCAAATCCTCGATAATGCTTTTACAAATTTCATTATTATGAGACTATATACTGTGTTTTTTGGTATTCTCATATGAATTAAATTAATCTTCATGTTAGAAAATAACATATTCATTATTATTAGCAATTTTATTATGCACTCAAAAGTGCATTTTACTATGTTCATATAAGAAGCTTCTGGATTTTATTCCAAGTCCTCGATAATGCATTTACAATTTCATCATTTTGAGGCAATACACCTTGTTTTTTGTTATTTTAATATGTATTAAATTAAGCTTTTATGGTAAAATATTAAATTGTCATAATTATAAGCTGTTTTATTATGCACTCACAAGTGCAGTTTACTATTTACATATTTAAGCCAGCTGGTTTTTATTTCAAATCCTCCATAATGCATTTACAAATT
>JACCHV010000317.1:0-54743 GCA_018907245.1 Eupristina koningsbergeri
TGAAATAAAATCATAGAAATTTAATTTGACACATTTAAAAATGAATTTCACATTCAATAACAGGTGCATTTTCCTTCTCTATATGGATATCTGCTCGATTTGTCTTTAAAATTATAAAAATGCATTAAAAATACATGGTTTTGAAACTATATATCTCGTGTTTTAAATTCCAGAATACATTAGATTAAAATAAAATCATAGAAATTTAATTTGACACATTTAAACTTGGATTTATCATTCAATAACAGGTGCATTTTCCTTCTCTATATGGATAACTGCTCGGATTGTGTTTAAAATAATAAAAATGCATTAAAAATAAATTGTTTTGAAACTGTACATCTCGTATTTTTACATTCCTGAACACATTAGATTGAAATAAAATCATAGAAATTTAATTTGACACATTTAAAAATGAATTTAGCATTCATTTACAGATGAATGTTTTATTGATATATGGAAATCTGCTCTCGATTTGTCTTTAAAATTATAAAAATGCATTAAAAATACATGGTTTTGAAACTATATATCTCGTGTTTTAAATTCCAGAATACATTAGATTAAAATAAAATCATAGAAATTTAATTTGACACATTTAAACTTGGATTTATCATTCAATAACAGGTGCATTTTCCTTCTCTATATGGATAACTGCTCGGATTGTGTTTAAAATAATAAAAATGCATTAAAAATAAATTGTTTTGAAACTGTACATCTCGTATTTTTACATTCCTGAACACATTAGATTGAAATAAAATCATAGAAATTTAATTTGACACATTTAAAAATGAATTTAGCATTCATTTACAGATGAATGTTTTATTGATATATGGAAATCTGCTCGAATTGTTTATATAATAATAAAAATGCATTAAAAATACATTGTTTTGAAACTGTACATCTCGTATTTTTACATTCCAGAATGCCTTAGATTAAAATAAAATCATAGAAATAGAATTTGACAAATTTAAAAGTGAATTTAACATTCATTCACAGGTGCATTTTCCTTGTCTATATGGATATCTGCTCGATTTGTCTTTAAAATTATAAAAATGCATTAAAAATACATTGTTTTGAAACTATACATCTCGTAATTTTACATTCCAGAATGCATTAGATTAAAATAAAATCATAGAAATTTAATTTGACACATTTAAAAATGAATGTATCATTTATTTACAGGTGCATTTTAATTTTCTTTATGGATAACTGCTTGGATTGTGTTTAAAATAATAAAAATGCATTAAAAATACATTGTTTTGAAACTGTACATCTCGTATTTTTACATTCCAGAATGCCTTAGATTAAAATAAAATCATAGAAATAGAATTTGACAAATTTAAAAGTGAATTTAACATTCATTCACAGGTGCATTTTCCTTCTTTATATGGATATCTGCTCGATTTGTCTTTAAAATTATAAAAATACATTAAAAATACATTGTTTTGAAACTATACAACTCGTAATTTTACATTCCAGAATGCATTAGATTAAAATAAAATCATAGAAATTTAATTTGACACATTTAAAAATGAATGTATCATTTATTTACAGGTGCATTTTAATTTTCTTTATGGATAACTGCTCGGATTGTGTTTAAAATAATAAAAATGCATTAAAAATAAATTGTTTTGAAACTGTACATCTCGTATTTTTACATTCCTGAACACATTAGATTGAAATAAAATCATAGAAATTTAATTTGACACATTTAAAAATGAATTTATCATTCATTCCCAGGTGCATGTTTCATTGATATATGAAAATCTGCTCGAATTGTGTTTAAAATAATAAAAATGCATTGAAAATACAGTGTTTTGAAACTGTGCATCTCGTATTTTAACATTCCAGCATACATTAGATTAAAATAAATCTTAGAAATTTAATTTGACACATTTAAAAATGAATTTATCATTCAATAACAGGTGCATGATTCTTTCATATATGGAAATCTGCTCGAATTGTGTTTAAAATTATTAAAATGCATTACAAATACATTGTTTTGAAACTGTGCATCTCGTATTTTTACATTCCAGAATGCCTTAGATTAAAATAAAATCATAGAAATAGAATTTGACAAATTTAAAAGTGAATTTAACATTCATTCACAGGTGCATTTTCCTTCTTTATATGGATATCTGCTCGATTTGTCTTTAAAATTATAAAAATGCATTAAAAATACATTGTTTTGAAACTATACATCTCGTATTTTTACATTCCTGAATACATTAGATTGAAATAAAATCATAGAAATTTAATTTGACACATTTAAAAATGAATTTATCATTCAAGAACAGGTGAATGATTCTTTCATATATGGAATTCTGCTCGAATTGTGTTTAAAATTATTAAAATGCATTACAAATACATTGTTTTGAAACTGTGCATCTCGTAATTTTACATTCCAGAATACATTAGATTAAAATAAAATCATAGAAATAGAATTTGACAAATTTAAAAGTGAATTTAACATTCATTCACAGGTGCATTTTAATTTTCTTTATGGATAACTGCTCGGATTGTGTTTAAAATAATAAAAATGCATTAAAAATACATTGTTTTGAAACTATACAACTCGTAATTTTACATTCCAGAATATATTAGATTAAAATAAAATCATAGAAAATTAATTTGACACATCTAAAAAATGAATGTATCATTCATTTATAGGTGCATTTTAATTTTCTTTATGGATAACTGCTCGGATTGTGTTTAAAATAATAAAAATGCATTAAAAATACATTGTTTTGAAACTGTGCATCTCGTATTTTTACATTCCAGCATACATTAGATTAAAATAAATCTTAGAAATTTAATTTGACACATTTAAACTTGAATTTATCATTCAATAACAGGTGCATTTTCCTTCTCTATATGGATATCTACCCGAATTGTTTTTATAATAATAAAAATGCATTAAAAATACATTGTTTTGAAACTATACAACTCGTAATTTTATATTCCAGAATACATTAGAATAAAATAAAATCATAGAAATTTAATTTGACACATTTAAAAATGAATTTATCATTCATTTACAGATGAATGTTTCATTGATATATGGAAATCTGCTCGAATTGTTTATATAATAATAAAAATGCATTAAAAATACATTATTTTAAAACTATACAACTCGTAATTTTACATTCCATGATATATTAGATTAAAATAAAATCATAGAAATATAATTTGACACATTTATAAATCAATTTATCATTCATTTACAGATGCATTTTCTTTCTCTGTATGGATATCTGCTCGATTTGTCTTTAAAATTATAAAAATGCATTAAATATATATGGTTTTGAAAGAATACATCTCGCATTTTTACATTCCTGAATACATTAGATTAAAATAAAATCATAGAAATTTAATTTGACACATTAAAAAATGAATTTATCATTCAATAACAGGTGCATTTTCCTTCTCCATATGGATATCTACCCGAATTGTTTTTATAATAATAAAAATGCATTAAAAATACATTGTTTTGAAACTATACAACTCGTAATTTTACATTCCAGAATACATTAGATTAAAATAAAATCATATAAATTTAATTTGACACATATAAAAATGAATTTATCATTCATTCACAGGTGCATTTTCCTTCTCTATATGGATATCTGCTCGATTTGTCTTTAAAATTATAAAAATGCATTAAAAATACATGGTTTTGAAACTATATATCTCGTGTTTTAAATTCCAGAATACATTAGATTAAAATAAAATCATAGAAATTTAATTTGACACATTAAAAAATGAATTTATCATTCATTCACAGGTGCATTTTACTTTTCTATATGGATATCTGCTCGAATTGTGTTTAAAATTATTAAAATGCATTACAAATACATTGTTTTGAAGCTGTGAATCTCGTATTTTTACATTCCAGCATACATTATATTAAAATAAATCTTAGAAATTTATTTTGACACATTTAAAAATGAGTTTATCATTCAATAACAGGTGCATGATTCTTTCATATATGGAAATCTGCTCGAATTGTGTTTAAAATTATTAAAATGCATTACAAATACATTGTTTTGAAGCTGTGCATCTTGTATTTTTACATTCCAGAATGCCTTAGATTAAAATAAAATCATAGAAATTCAATTTGACAAATTTAAAAGTGGATTTAACATTCATTCACAGGTGCATTTTCCTTCTTTATATGGATATCTACTGGAATTGTTTTTATAATAATAAAAATACATTAAAAATACATTGTTTTGAAACTATACAACTCGTAATTTTAACATTCCAGCATACATTAGATTAAAATAAATCTTAGAAATTTAATTTGACACATTTAAAAATGAATTTATCATTCAATAACAGGTGCATGATTCTTTCATATATGGAAATCTGCTCGAATTGTGTTTAAAATTATTAAAATGCATTACAAATACATTGTTTTGAAACTGTGCATCTCGTATTTTTACATTCCAGAATGCCTTAGATTAAAATAAAATCATAGAAATAGAATTTGACAAATTTAAAAGTGAATTTAACATTCATTCACAGGTGCATTTTCCTTCTTTATATGGATATCTGCTCGATTTGTCTTTAAAATTATAAAAATGCATTAAAAATACATTGTTTTGAAACTATACATCTCGTATTTTTACATTCCTGAATACATTAGATTGAAATAAAATCATAGAAATTTAATTTGACACATTTAAAAATGAATTTATCATTCAATAACAGGTGCATGATTCTTTCATATATGGAAATCTGCTCGAATTGTGTTTAAAATAATAAAAATGCATTAAAAATACATTGTTTTGAAACTATACATCTCGTATTTTTACATTCCAGAATGCATTAGATTAAAATAAAATCATAGAAATTTAATTTGACACATTTAAAAATGAATTTAACATTCAATAACAGGTGCATGATTCTTTCATATATGGATATCTGCTCGAATTGTGTTTAAAATTATTAAAATGCATTACAAATACATTGTTTTGAAGCTGTGAATCTCGTATTTTTACATTCCAGAATGCCTTAGATTAAAATAAAATCATAGAAATAGAATTTGACACATTTAAAAATGAATGTATCATTCATTTACAGATGCATTTTAATTTTCTTTATGGATAACTGCTCGGATTGTGTTTAAAATAATAAAAATGCATTAAAAATACATTGTTTTGAAACTATACAACTCGTAATTTTACATTCCAGAATACATTAGATTAAAATAAAATCATAGAAAATTAATTTGACACATCTAAAAATGAATGTATCATTCATTTATAGGTGAATTTTAATTTTCTTTATGGATAACTGCTCGGATTGTGTTTATAATAATAAAAATGCATTAAAAATACATTGTTTTGAAACTATACATATCGTGTTTTACATTCCAGAATACATTAGATTAAAATAAAATCATAGAAATTTAATTTGACACATTTATAAATCAATTTATCATTCATTTACAGATGCATTTTCTTTCTCTGTATGGATATCTACTCGATTTGTCTTTAAAATTATAAAAATGCATTAAATATATATGGTTTTGAAAGAATACATCTCGCATTTTTACATTCCAGCATACATTAGATTAAAATAAATCTTAGAAATTTAATTTGACACATTTAAACTTGAATTTATCATTCAATAACAGGTGCATTTTCCTTCTCTATATGGATATCTACTTGAATTGTTTTTATAATAATAAAAATGCATTAAAAATACATTGTTTTGAAACTATACAACTCGTAATTTTATATTCCAGAATACATTAGAATAAAATAAAATCATAGAAATTTAATTTGACCCATTTAAAAATGAATTTATCATTCATTTACAGATGAATGTATCATTGATATATGGAAATCTGCTCGAATTGTTTATATAATAATAAAAATGCATTAAAAATACATGGTTTTGAAACTATATATCTCGTGTTTTACATTCCAGAATACATTAGATTAAAATAAAATCATAGAAATTTAATTTGACACATTAAAAAATGAATTTATCATTCATTCACAGGTGCATTTTCCTTCTCTATGTGGATATCTGCTCGATTTGTCTTTAAAATTATAAAAATGCATTAAAAATACATTGTTTTGAAACTATACAACTCGTAATTTTACATTCCAGAATACATTAGATTAAAATAAAATCATAGAAATTTAATTTGACACATATAAAAATGAATTTATCATTCATTCACAGGTGCATTTTCCTTCTCTATATGGATATCTGCTCGATTTGTCTTTAAAATTATAAAAATGCATTAAAAATACATGGTTTTGAAACTATATATCTCGTGTTTTACATTCCAGAATACATTAGATTAAAATAAAATCATAGATTTTAATTTGACACATATAAACTTGAATTTATCATTCAATAACAGGTGCATTTTCCTTCTCTATATGGATAACTGCTCGGATTGTGTTTAAAATAATAAAAATGCATTAAAAATACATTGTTTTGAAACTATACATCTCGTGTTTTTCATTCCAGAATACATTAGATTAAAATAAAATCATAGAAATTTAATTTGACACATTTAAAAATGAATTTATCATTCAATAACAGGTGAATGATTCTTTCATATATGGAATTCTGCTCTAATTGTGTTTAAAATTATTAAAATGCATTACAAATACATTGTTTTGAAACTGTGCATCTCGTATTTTTACATTCCAGAATGCCATAGATTAAAATAAAATCATAGAAATAGAATTTGACACATTTAAAAATGAATGTATCATTCATTTACAGATGCATTTTAATTTTCTTTATGGATAACTGCTCGGATTGTGTTTAAAATAATAAAAATGCATTAAAAATACATTGTTTTGAAACTATACAACTCGTAATTTTACATTCCAGAATACATTAGATTAAAATAAAATCATAGAAAATTAATTTGACACATCTAAAAATGAATGTATCATTCATTTATAGGTGAATTTTAATTTTCTTTATGGATAACTGCTCGGATTGTGTTTATAATAATAAAAATGCATTAAAAATACATTGTTTTGAAACTATACATATCGTGTTTTACATTCCAGAATACATTAGATTAAAATAAAATCATAGAAATTTAATTTGACACATTTATAAATCAATTTATCATTCATTTACAGATGCATTTTCTTTCTCTGTATGGATATCTACTCGATTTGTCTTTAAAATTATAAAAATGCATTAAATATATATGGTTTTGAAAGAATACATCTCGCATTTTTACATTCCAGCATACATTAGATTAAAATAAATCTTAGAAATTTAATTTGACACATTTAAACTTGAATTTATCATTCAATAACAGGTGCATTTTCCTTCTCTATATGGATATCTACTTGAATTGTTTTTATAATAATAAAAATGCATTAAAAATACATTGTTTTGAAACTATACAACTCGTAATTTTATATTCCAGAATACATTAGAATAAAATAAAATCATAGAAATTTAATTTGACCCATTTAAAAATGAATTTATCATTCATTTACAGATGAATGTATCATTGATATATGGAAATCTGCTCGAATTGTTTATATAATAATAAAAATGCATTAAAAATACATTGTTTTAAAACTATACAACTCGTAATTTTACATTCCATGATACATTAGATTAAAATAAAATTATAGAAATATAATTTGACACATTTATAAATCAATTTATCATTCATTTACAGATGCATTTTCTTTCTCTGTATGGATATCTACTCGATTTGTCTTTAAAATTATAAAAATGCATTAAATATATATGGTTTTGAAAGAATACATCTCGCATTTTTACATTCCTGAATACATTAGATTAAAATAAAATCATAGAAATTTTATTTGACACATTTAAAAATGAATTTATCATTCAATAACAGGTGCATTTTCCTTCTCTATATGGATATCTACCCGAATTGTTTTTATAATAATAAAAATGCATTAAAAATACATTGTTTTGAAACTATACAACTCGTAATTTTACATTCCAGAATACATTAGATTAAAATAAAATCATAGAAATTTAATTTGACACATATAAAAATGAATTTATCATTCATTCACAGGTGCATTTTCCTTCTCTATATGGATATCTGCTCGATTTGTCTTTAAAATTATAAAAATGCATTAAAAATACATTGTTTTGAAACTATACAACTCGTAATTTTACATTCCAGAATACATTAGATTAAAATAAAATCATAGAAATTTAATTTGATACATTAAAAAATGAATTTATCATTCATTCACAGGTGCATTTTACTTTTCTATATGGATATCTGCTCGAATTGTGTTTAAAATTATTAAAATGCATTACAAATACATTGTTTTGAAGCTGTGAATCTCGTATTTTTACATTCCAGAATGCCTTAGATTAAAATAAAATCATAGAAATTTAATTTGACACATTTAAACTTGGATTTATCATTCAATAACAGGTGCATTTTCCTTCTCTATATGGATAACTGCTCGGATTGTGTTTAAAAGAATAAAAATGCATTAAAAATACATTGTTTTGAAACTCTGCATCTCATATTTTTACATTCCAGCATACATTATATTAAAATAAATCTTAGAAATTTATTTTGACACATTTAAAAATGAATTTATCATTCAATAACAGGTGCATGATTCTTTCATATATGGAAATCTGCTCGAATTGTGTTTAAAATTATTAAAATGCATTAAAAATACATTGTTTTGAAACTATACAACTCGTAATTTTACATTCCAGAATACATTAGATTAAAATAAAATCATAGAAATTCAATTTGACAAATTTAAAAGTGGATTTAACATTCATTCACAGGTGCATTTTCCTTCTCTATATGGATATCTGCTCGATTTGTCTTTACAATTATAAAAATGCATTAAAAATACATGGTTTTGAAACTATATATCTCGTGTTTTACATTCCAGAAGACATTAAATTAAAATAAAATCATAGACATTGAATTTGACAAATTTAAAAGTGAATTTAACATTCATTCAAAGGTGCATTTTACTTTTTTTTATGGATATCTGCTTGATTTGCATTTAACATTACAAACGATGCATTAAAAATAAATTGTTTTGAAACTATACATCTCGTGTTTTACATTCCAGCATACATTAGATTAAAATAAATCTTAGAAATTTAATTTGACACATTTAAACTTGAATTTATCATTCAATAACAGGTGCATTTTCCTTCTCTATATGGATATCTACTTGAATTGTTTTTATAATTATTACAATGCATAAAAATACATTGTTTTGAAACTATACAACTCGTAATTTTATATTCCAGAATACATTAGAATAAAATAAAATCATAGAAATTTAATTTGACACATTTAAAAATGAATTTATCATTCAATAACAGGTGCATGATTCTTTCATATATGGAAATCTGCTCGAATTGTTTATATAATAATAAAAATGCATTAAAAATACATTGATTTGAAACTATACAACTCGTAATTTACATTCCAGAATACAATAGATTAAAATAAAATCATAGAAATTTAATTTGACACATTTAAAAATGAATTTATCATTCATTTACAGATGAATGTTTCATTGATATATGGAAATCTGCTCGAATTGTTTATACAATAATAAAAATGCATTAAAAATACATTGTTATAAAACTATACAACTCGTAATTTTACATTCCATGATACATTAGATTAAAATAAAATCATAGAAATATAATTTGACACATTTATAAATCAATTTATCATTCATTTACAGATGCATTTTCATTCTCTGTATGGATATCTGCTCGATTTGTCTTTAAAATTATAAAAATGCATTAAAAATAAATTGTTTTGAAACTATACATCTCGTGTTTTACATTCCAGCATACATTAGATTAAAATAAATCTTAGAAATTTAATTTGACATATATAAACTTGAATTTATCATTCAATAACAGGTGCATTTTCCTTCTCTATATGGATAATTGCTCGGATTGTGTTTAAAATAATAAAAATGCATTAAAAATACATTGTTTTGAAACTATACATCTCGTGTTTTTCATTCCAGAATACATTAGATTAAAATAAAATCATAGAAATTTAATTTGACACATTTAAAAATGAATTTATCATTCAATAACAGGTGAATGATTCTTTCATATATGGAATTCTGCTCGAATTGTGTTTAAAATTATTAAAATGCATTAAAAATACATTGTTTTGAAACTATACATATCGTGTTTTACATTCCAGAATACATTAGATTAAAATAAAATCATAGAAATTTAATTTGACACATTAAAAAATGAATTTAACATTCATTCACAGGTGCATTTTACTTTTCTATATGGATATCTGCTAGAATTGTGTTTAAAATTATTAAAATGCATTACAAATACATTGTTTTGAAGCTGTGAATCTCGTATTTTTACATTCCAGAATGCCTTAGATTAAAATAAAATCATAGAAATAGAATTTGACACATTTAAAAATGAATGTATCATTCATTTACAGATGCATTTTAATTTTCTTTATGGATAACTGCTCGGATTGTGTTTAAAATAATAAAAATGCATTAAAAATACATTGTTTTGAAACTATACAACTCGTAATTTTACATTCCAGAATACATTAGATTAAAATAAAATCATAGAAAATTAATTTGACACATCTAAAAATGAATGTATCATTCATTTATAGGTGAATTTTAATTTTCTTTATGGATAACTGCTCGGATTGTGTTTATAATAATAAAAATGCATTAAAAATACATTGTTTTGAAACTATACATATCGTGTTTTACATTCCAGAATACATTAGATTAAAATAAAATCATAGAAATTTAATTTGACACATTAAAAAATGAATTTAACATTCATTCACAGGTGCATTTTACTTTTCTATATGGATATCTGCTTGATTTGCATTTAAAATTATAAAGATGCATTACAAATACATTGTTTTGAAACTGTGCATCTCGTATTTTTACATTCCAGCATACATTAGATTAAAATAAATCTTAGAAATTTAATTTGACACATTTAAACTTGAATTTATCATTCAATAACAGGTGCATTTTCCTTCTCTATATGGATATCTACTTGAATTGTTTTTATAATAATAAAAATGCATTAAAAATACATTGTTTTGAAACTATACAACTCGTAATTTTATATTCCAGAATACATTAGAATAAAATAAAATCATAGAAATTTAATTTGACACATTTAAAAATGAATTTATCATTCATTTACAGATGAATGTTTCATTGATATATGGAAATCTGCTCGAATTATTTATATAATAATAAAAATGCATTAAAAATACATTGATTTGAAACTATACAACTCGTAATTTACATTCCAGAATACAATAGATTAAAATAAAATCATAGAAATTTAATTTGACACATTTAAAAATGAATTTATCATTCATTTACAGATGAATGTTTCATTGATATATGGAAATCTGCTCGAATTGTTTATACAATAATAAAAATGCATTAAAAATACATTGTTATAAAACTATACAACTCGTAATTTTACATTCCAGAATACATTAGATTAAAATAAAATCATAGAAATTTAATTTGACACATATAAACTTGAATTTATCATTCAATAACAGGTGCATTTACCTTCTCTATATGGATAACTGCTCGGATTGTGTTTAAAATAATAAAAATGCATTAAAAATACATTGTTTTGAAACTATACATCTCGTGTTTTTCATTCCAGAATACATTAGATTAAAATAAAATCATAGAAATTTAATTTGACACATTTAAAAATGAATTTATCATTCAATAACAGGTGAATGATTCTTTCATATATGGAATTCTGCTCGAATTGTGTTTAAAATTATTAAAATGCATTACAAATACATTGTTTTGAAACTGTGCATCTCGTATTTTTACATTCCAGAATGCCATAGATTAAAATAAAATCATAGAAATAGAATTTGACACATTTAAAAATGAATGTATCATTCATTTACAGATGAATTTTAATTTTCTTTATGGATAACTGCTCGGATTGTGTTTAAAATAATAAAAATGCATTAAAAATACATTGTTTTGAAACTATACAACTCGTAATTTTACATTCCAGAATACATTAGATTAAAATAAAATCATAGAAAATTAATTTGACACATCTAAAAATGAATGTATCATTCATTTATAGGTGAATTTTAATTTTCTTTATGGATAACTGCTCGGATTGTGTTTATAATAATAAAAATGCATTAAAAATACATTGTTTTGAAACTATACATATCGTGTTTTACATTCCAGAATACATTAGATTAAAATAAAATCATAGAAATTTAATTTGACACATTTATAAATCAATTTATCATTCATTTACAGATGCATTTTCTTTCTCTGTATGGATATCTACTCGATTTGTCTTTAAAATTATAAAAATGCATTAAATATATATGGTTTTGAAAGAATACATCTCGCATTTTTACATTCCAGCATACATTAGATTAAAATAAATCTTAGAAATTTAATTTGACACATTTAAACTTGAATTTATCATTCAATAACAGGTGCATTTTCCTTCTCTATATGGATATCTACTTGAATTGTTTTTATAATAATAAAAATGCATTAAAAATACATTGTTTTGAAACTATACAACTCGTAATTTTATATTCCAGAATACATTAGAATAAAATAAAATCATAGAAATTTAATTTGACCCATTTAAAAATGAATTTATCATTCATTTACAGATGAATGTATCATTGATATATGGAAATCTGCTCGAATTGTTTATATAATAATAAAAATGCATTAAAAATACATTGTTTTAAAACTATACAACTCGTAATTTTACATTCCATGATACATTAGATTAAAATAAAATTATAGAAATATAATTTGACACATTTATAAATCAATTTATCATTCATTTACAGATGCATTTTCTTTCTCTGTATGGATATCTACTCGATTTGTCTTTAAAATTATAAAAATGCATTAAATATATATGGTTTTGAAAGAATACATCTCGCATTTTTACATTCCTGAATACATTAGATTAAAATAAAATCATAGAAATTTTATTTGACACATTTAAAAATGAATTTATCATTCAATAACAGGTGCATTTTCCTTCTCTATATGGATATCTACCCGAATTGTTTTTATAATAATAAAAATACATTAAAAATACATTGTTTTGAAACAATACAACTCGTAATTTTACATTCCAGAATAAATTAGATTAAAATAAAATCATAGAAATTTAATTTGACACATATAAAAATGAATTTATCATTCATTCACAGGTGCATTTTCCTTCTCTATATGGATATCTGCAAGATTTGTCTTTAAAATTATTAAAATGCATTAAAAATACATTGTTTTGAAGCTATGAATCTCGTATTTTTACATTCCAGAATACATTAGATTAAAATAAAATCATAGAAATTTAATTTGACACATTAAAAAATGAATTTATCATTCATTCACAGGTGCATTTTACTTTTCTATATGGATATCTGCTCGAATTGTGTTTAAAATTATTAAAATGCATTACAAATACATTGTTTTGAAGCTGTGAATCTCGTATTTTTACATTCCAGAATGCCTTAGATTAAAATAAAATCATAGAAATTTAATTTTACACATTTAAACTTGGATTTATCATTCAATAACAGGTGCATTTTCCTTCTCTATATGGATAACTGCTCGGATTGTGTTTAAAAGAATAAAAATGCATTAAAAATACATTGTTTTGAAACTCTGCATCTCATATTCTTACATTCCAGCATACATTATATTAAAATAAATCTTAGAAATTTATTTTGACACATTTAAAAATGAATTTATCATTCAATAACAGGTGCATGATTCTTTCATATATGGAAATCTGCTCGAATTGTGTTTAAAATTATTAAAATGCATTACAAATACATTGTTTTGAAGCTGTGCATCTTGTATTTTTACATTCCAGAATGCCTTAGATTAAAATAAAATCATAGAAATTCAATTTGACAAATTTAAAAGTGGATTTAACATTCATTCACAGGTGCATTTTCCTTCTCTATATGGATATCTGCTCGATTTGTCTTTACAATTATAAAAATGCATTAAAAATACATGGTTTTGAAACTATATATCTCGTGTTTTACATTCCAGAAGACATTAAATTAAAATAAAATCATAGACATTGAATTTGACAAATTTAAAAGTGAATTTAACATTCATTCAAAGGTCCTTTTTACTTTTTTTTATGGATATCTGCTTGATTTGCATTTAACATTACAAACGATGCATTAAAAATAAATTGTTTTGAAACTATACATCTCGTGTTTTACATTCCAGCATACATTAGATTAAAATAAATCTTAGAAATTTAATTTGACACATTTAAACTTGAATTTATCATTCAATAACAGGTGCATTTTCCTTCTCTATATGGATATCTACTTGAGTTGTTTTTATAATTATTAAAATGCATTAAAAATACATTGTTTTGAAACTATACAACTCGTAATTTTATATTCCAGAATACATTAGATTAAAATAAAATCATAGAAATTTAATTTGACACATTTAAAAATGAATTTATCATTCAATAACAGGTGCATTTTCCTTCTCTATATGGATATCTACCCGAATTGTTGTTATAATAATAAAAATGCATTAAAAATACATTGTTTTGAAACTATACAACTCGTAATTTTACATTCCAGAATACATTAGATTAAAATAAAATCATAGAAATTTAATTTGACACATATAAAAATGAATTTATCATTCATTCACAGGTGCATTTTCCTTCTCTATATGGATATCTGCTCGAATTGTGTTTAAAATTATTAAAATGCATTACAAATACATTGTTTTGAAGCTGTGCATCTCGTATTTTTACATTCCAGAATGCCTTAGATTAAAATAAAATCATAGAAATTTAAATTGACACATTTAAACTTGGATTTATCATTCAATAACAGGTGCATTTTCCTTCTCTATATGGATATCTACTTGAATTGTTTTTAAAATAATAAAAATGCATTAAAAATACATTGTTTTGAAACTATACAACTCGTAATTTTACATTCCAGAATGCATTAGATTAAAATAAAATCATAGAAATATAATTTGACACATTTAAAAATGAATGTATCATTTATTTACAGGTGCATTTTAATTTTCTTTATGGATAACTGCTCGGATTGTGTTTAAAATAATAAAAATGCATTAAAAATAAATTGTTTTGAAACCGTACATCTCGTATTTTTACATTCCTGAACACATTAGATTGAAATAAAATCATAGAAATTTAATTTGACACATTTAAAAATGAATTTATCATTCATTCACAGGTGCATTTTCCTTCTCTATATGGATATCTGCTCGATTTGTCTTTAAAATTATAAAAATGCAGTAAAAATACATGGTTTTGAAACTATATATCTCGTGATTTACATTCAAGAATACATTAGATTAAAATAAAATCATAGAAATTTAATTTGACACATTTAAACTTGGATTTATCATTCAATAACAGGTGCATTTTCCTTCTCTATATGGATATCTACTTGAATTGTTTTTAAAATAATAAAAATGCATTAAAAATACATTGTTTTGAAACTATACAACTCGTAATTTTACATTCCAGAATGCATTAGATTAAAATAAAATCATAGAAATTTAATTTGACACATTTAAAAATGAATGTATCATTTATTTACAGGTGCATTTTAATTTTCTTTATGGATAACTGCTCGGATTGTGTTTAAAATAATAAAAATGCATTAAAAATGAATTGTTTTGAAACTATACATCTCGTGTTTTACATTCCAGAATGCATTAGATTAAAATAAAATCATAGAAATTTAATTTGACACATTTAAAAATGAATTTATCATTCATTTACAGGTGCATGATTCTATGATATATGGAAATCTGCTCGAATTGTGTTTAAAATTATTAAAATGCATTACAAATACATTGTTTTAAAACTGTGCATCTCGTATTTTTTCATTCCAGAATGCATTAGATTAAAATAAAATCATAGAAATTTATTTGACACATTTAAAAATGTATTTATCATTCATTTACAGATGCATGTTTCATTGATATATGGAAATCTGCTCGAATTGTGTTTAAAATAATAAAAATGCATTACAAATACATTGTTTTGAAACTATACATGTCGTATTTTTACATTCCAGAATACATTAGATTAAAATAAAATCATAGAAATTTAATTTGACACATTTAAAAATGAATGTATCATTCATTTACAGGTGCATTTTAATTTTCTTTATGGATAACTGCTCGGATTGTGTTTAAAATAATAAAAATGCATTAAAAATAAATTGTTTTGAAACCATACAACTCGTATTTTTACATTCCTGAATACATTAGATTAAAATAAAATCATAGAAATTTAATTTGACACATTAAAAAATGAATTTAACATGCATTCACCGGTGCATTTTACTTTTCTATATGGAGATCTGCTTGATTTGCATTTAACATTATAAAGATGCATTACAAATACATTGTTTTGAAACTGTGCATCTCGTATTTTTACATTCCAGCATACATTATATTAAAATAAATCTTAGAAATTTATTTTGACACATTTAAAAATGAATTTATCATTCAATAACAGGTGCACGATTCTTTCATATATGGAAGTCTGCTCGAATTGTGTTTAAAATTATTAAAATGCATTACAAATACATTGTTTTGAAGCTGTGCATCTTGTATTTTTACATTCCAGTATGCCTTAGATTAAAATAAAATCATAGAAATTCAATTTGACAAATTTAAAAGTGGATTTAACATTCATTCACAGGTCCATTTTCCTTCTCTATATGGATATCTGCTCGATTTGTCTTTACAATTATAAAAATGCATTAAAAATACATGGTTTTGAAACTATATATCTCGTGTTTTACATTCCAGAAGACATTAAATTAAAATAAAATCATAGACATTGAATTTGACAATTTTAAAAGTGAATTTAACATTCATTCACAGGTGCATTTTACTTTTTTTATGGATATCTGCTTGATTTGCATTTAACATTACAAACGATGCATTACAAATACATTGTTTTGAAACTATACATCTCGTATTTTTACATTCCAGAATACATTAGAATAAAATAAAATCATAGAAATTTAATTTGACACATTTAAACTTGGATTTATCATTCAATAACAGGTGCATTTTCCTTCTCTATATGGATATCTACCCGAATTGTTGTTATAATAATAAAAATGCATTAAAAATACATTGTTTTGAAACTATACAACTCGTAATTTTACATTCCAGAATACATTAGATTAAAATAAAATCATAGAAATTTAATTTGACACATATAAAAATGAATTTATCATTCATTCACAGGTGCATTTTCCTTCTCTATATGGATATCTGCTCGAATTGTGTTTAAAATTATTAAAATGCATTACAAATACATTGTTTTGAAGCTGTGCATCTCGTATTTTTACATTCCAGAATGCCTTAGATTAAAATAAAATCATAGAAATTTAAATTGACACATTTAAACTTGGATTTATCATTCAATAACAGGTGCATTTTCCTTCTCTATATGGATATCTACTTGAATTGTTTTTAAAATAATAAAAATGCATTAAAAATACATTGTTTTGAAACTATACAACTCGTAATTTTACATTCCAGAATGCATTAGATTAAAATAAAATCATAGAAATATAATTTGACACATTTAAAAATGAATGTATCATTTATTTACAGGTGCATTTTAATTTTCTTTATGGATAACTGCTCGGATTGTGTTTAAAATAATAAAAATGCATTAAAAATAAATTGTTTTGAAACCGTACATCTCGTATTTTTACATTCCTGAACACATTAGATTGAAATAAAATCATAGAAACTTAATTTGACACATTTAAAAATGAATTTATCATTCATTCACAGGTGCATTTTCCTTCTCTATATGGATATCTGCTCGATTTGTCTTTAAAATTATAAAAATGCAGTAAAAATACATGGTTTTGAAACTATATATCTCGTGATTTACATTCCAGAATACATTAGATTAAAATAAAATCATAGAAATTTAATTTGACACATTTAAACTTGGATTTATCATTCAATGACAGGTGCATTTTCCTTCTCTATATGGATATCTACTTGAATTGCTCGGATTGTGTTTAAAATAATAAAAATGCATTAAAAAAAAATTGTTTTGAAACCATACAACTCGTAATTTTACATTCCAGAATACATTAGATTAAAATAAAATCATAGAAATTTAATTTGACACATTTAAAAATGAATTTATCATTCATTACAGGTGCATTTTCCTTCTCTATATGGATAATCTGCTCGAATTGTGTTTAAAATAATAAAAATGCATTAAAAATACATTGTTTTGAAACTATACATCTCGTATTTTTACATTCCAGAATGCATTAGATTAAAATAAAATCATAGAAATTTAATTTGACACATTAAAAAATGAATTTAACATGCATTCACCGGTGCATTTTACTTTTCTATATGGAGATCTGCTTGATTTGCATTTAACATTATAAAGATGCATTACAAATACATTGTTTTGAAACTGTGCATCTCGTATTTTTACATTCCAGAATGCATTAGATTAAAATAAAATCATAGAAATTTAATTTGACACATTTAAAAATGAATGTATCATTCATTTACAGGTGCATTTTAATTTTCTTTATGGATAACTGCTCGGATTGTGTTTAAAATAATAAAAATGCATTAAAAAAAAATTGTTTTGAAACCATACAACTCGTATTTTTACATTCCTGAAAACATTAGATTAAAATAAAATCATAGAAATTTAATTTGACACATTAAAAAATGAATTTAACATTCATTCACAGATGCATTTTAATTTTCTTTATGGATAACTGCTCGGATTGTGTTTAAAATAATAAAAATGCATTAAAAATAAATTGTTTTGAAACTGTACATCTCGTATTTTTACATTGCAGAATACATTAGATTAAAATAAAATCATAGAAATTTAATTTGACACATTTAAAAATGAATTTAACATTCATTCACAGGTGCATTTTACTTTTCTATATGGATATCTGCTTGATTTGCATTTAACATTATAAAGATGCGTTACAAATACATTGTTTTGAAACTGTGCATCTCGTATTTTTACATTCCAGCATACATTAGATTAAAATAAAATCATAGAAATTTAATTTGACACATTTAAAAATGAATGTTTCATTCATTTACAGGTGCATTTTAATTTTCTTTATGGATAACTGCTCGGATTGTGTTTAAAATAATAAAAATGCATTAAAAAAAAATTGTTTTGAAACCATACAACTCGTATTTTTACATTCCTGAAAACATTAGATTAAAATAAAATCATAGAAATTTAATTTGACACATTAAAAAATGAATTTAACATTCATTCACAGATGCATTTTAATTTTCTTTATGGATAACTGCTCGGATTGTGTTTAAAATAATAAAAATGCATTAAAAATAAATTGTTTTGAAACTGTACATCTCGTATTTTTACATTGCAGAATACATTAGATTAAAATAAAATCATAGAAATTTAATTTGACACATTTAAAAATGAATTTATCATTCATTTACAGGTGCATTTTCCTTCTCTATATGGATATCTACTTGAATTGTTTTTAAAATAATAAAAATGCATTAAAAATACATTGTTTTGAAACTATACAACTCGTAATTTTACATTCCAGAATGCATTAGATTAAAATAAAATCATAGAAATTTAATTTGACACATTTAAAAATGAATGTATCATTCATTTACAGGTGCATTTTAATTTTCTTTATGGATAACTGCTCGGATTGTGTTTAAAATAATAAAAATGCATTAAAAATAAATTGTTTTGAAACCATACATCTCGTATTTTTACATTCCTGAAAACATTAGATTAAAATAAAATCATAGAAATTTAATTTGACACATTAAAAAATGAATTTAACATTCATTCACAGATGCATTTTAATTTTCTATATGGATATCTGCTCGATTTGTCTTTAAAATTATAAAAATGCATTAAAAATAAATTGTTTTGAAACTGTACATCTCGTATTTTTACATTGCAGAATACATTAGATTAAAATAAAATCATAGAAATTTAATTTGACACATTTAAAAATGAATTTAACATTCATTCACAGGTGCATTTTACTTTTCTATATGGATATCTGCTTGATTTGCATTTAACATTATAAAGATGCGTTACAAATACATTGTTTTGAAACTGTGCATCTCGTATTTTTACATTCCAGCATACATTAGATTAAAATAAAATCATAGAAATTTAATTTGACACATTTAAAAATGAATTTTTCATTCATTTACAGGTGCATTTTAATTTTCTTTATGGATAACTGCTCGGATTGTGTTTAAAATAATAAAAATGCATTAAAAAAAAATTGTTTTGAAACTATACATCTCGTATTTTTACATTCCTGAATACATTAAATTAAAATAAATCTTAGAAATTTAATTTGACACATTTAAAAATGAATTTATCATTCAATAACAGGTGCATGATTCTTTGATATATGGAAATCTGCTCGAATTGTGTTTAAAATTATTAAAATGCATTAAAAATACATTCTTTTGAGACTATACAACTCGTATATTTACATTCCAGCATACATTAAATTAAAATAAAATCTTAGAAATCTAATTTGACACATATAAAAATGAATTTATCATTCATTCACAGGTGCATTTTCCTTCTCTAAATGGATATCTGCTCGATTTATCTTTACAATTATAAAAATGCATTAAAAATACATGGTTTTGATAGTATATATCTCGTGTTTTACATTCCAGAATACATTAAATTAAAATAAAATCATAGACATTGAATTTGATACATTAAAAAATGAATTTGTCATTCAATAACAGGTGCATGATTCTTTGATATATGGAAATCTGCTCGAATTGTGTTTAAAATTATTAAAATGCATTACAAATACATTGTTTTGAAACTGTGCATCTCGTATTTTTTCATTCCAGAATGCATTAGATTAAAATAAAATCATAGAAATTTATTTGACACATTTAAAAATGAATTTATCATTAATTTACAGATGCATTTTCCTTCTCTAAATGGATATCTGCTCGATTTATCTTTACAATTATAAAAATGCATTAAAAGTACATTGTTTTGAAACTATACATCTCGTATTTTTACATTCCAGAATACATTAGATTAAAATAAAATCATAGAAATTTATTTGACACATTTAAAAATGAATTTATCATTCATTCACAGGTGCATTTTCCTTCTCTATAGGGATATCTGCTCGATTTATCTTTACAATTATAAAAATGCATTAAAAGTACATTGTTTTGAAACTATACATCTCGTATATTTACATTCCTGAATACATTAAATTAAAATAAATCTTAGAAATTTAATTTGACACATATAAAAAATGAATTTGTCATTCAATAACAGGTGCATGATTCTTTGATATATGGAAATCTGCTCGAATTGTGTTTAAAATTATTAAAATGCATTACAAATACATTGTTCTGAAACTGTGCATCTCGTATTTTTACATTCCAGAATGCATTAGATTGAAATAAAATCATAGAAATTTAATTTGATACATTAAAAAATGAATTTGTCATTCAATAACAGGTGCATGATTCTTTGATATATGGAAATCTGCTCGAATTGTGTTTAAAATTATTAAAATGCATTAAAAATACATTCTTTTGAAACTATACAACTCGTATTTTTACATTCCAGCATACATTAGATTAAAATAAAATCTTAGAAATTTAATTTGACACATATAAAAATGAATTTATCATTCATTCACAGGTGCATTTTCCTTCTCTATATGGATATCTGCTCGATTTATCTTTACAATTATAAAAATGCATTAAAAGTACATTGTTTTGAAACTATACATCTCGTTTTTTTACATTCCTGAGTACATTAAATTAAAATAAAATCATAGACATTGAATTTGACAAATTTAAAAGTGAATTTGTCATTCAATAACAGGTGCATGATTCTTTGATATATGGAAATCTGCTCAAATTGTGTTTAAAATTATTAAAATGCATTACAAATTCATTGTTTTGAAACTGTGCATCTCGTATTTTTTCATTCCAGAATGTGTTAGATTAAAATAAAATCATAGAAATTTATTTTGACACATTAAAAAATGAATTTGTCATTCAATAACAGGTGCATGATTCTTTGATATATGGAAATCTGCTCGAATTGTTTTTAAAATAATAAAAATGCATTAAAAATACATTCTTTTGAAACTATACAACTCGTATTTTTACATTCCAGCATACATTAGATTAAAATAAAATCTTAGAAATCTAATTTGACACATATAAAAATGAATTTATCATTCATTCACAGGTGCATTTTCCTTCTCTATATGGATATCTGCTCGATTTATCTTTACAATTATAAAAATGCATTAAAAGTACATTGTTTTGAAAATATACATCTCGTATTTTTACATTCCTGAATACATTAAATTAAAATAAATCTTAGAAATTTAATTTGACACATTTAAAAATGAATTTATCATTCAATAACAGGTGCATGATTCTTTGATATATGGAAATCTGCTCGAATTGTGTTTAAAATTATTAAAATGCATTACAAATACATTGTTCTGAAACTGTGCATCTCGAATTTTTATATTCCAGAATGCATTAGATTGAAATAAAATCATAGAAATTTAATTTGATACATTAAAAAATGAATTTGTCATTCAATAACAGGTGCATGATTCTTTGATATATGGAAATCTTCTCGAATTGTGTTTAAAATTATTAAAATGCATAATAATACATTCTTTTGAAACTATACAACTCGTATTTTTACATTCCAGCATACATTAGATTAAAATAAAATCTTAGAAATTTAATTTGACACATATAAAAATGAATTTATCATTCATTCACAGGTGCATTTTCCTTCTCTATATGGATATCTGCTCGTTTTATCTTTACAATTATAAAAATGCATTAAAAGTACATTGTTTTGAAACTATACATCTCGTATTTTTACATTCCTGAATACATTAAATTAAAATAAATCTTAGAAATTTAATTTGACACATTTAAAAATGAATTTATCATTCATTAACAGGTGCATGATTCTTTGATATATGGAAATCTGCTCGAATCGTGTTTAAAATTATTAAAATGCATTACAAATACATTGTTTTGAAACTATACAACTAGTATTTTTACATTCCTGAATACATTAAATTAAAATAAAATCTTAGAAATTTAATTTGACACATATAAAAATGAATTTATCATTCATTCACAGGTGCATTTTCCTTCTCTATATGGATATCTGCTCGATTTATCTTTACAATTATAAAAATGCATTAAAAGTACATTGTTTTGAAACTATATATCTCGTGTTTTACATTCCAGAATACATTAGATTAAAAAAAAATCATATACATTGAATTTGACAAATTTAAAAGTGAATTTAACATTCATTCACAGGTGCATGTTTCTTTGATATATGGAAATCTGCTCGGATTGTGTTTAAACAAATGAAAATGCATTAAAAATACATTGTTTTGAAACTATACATCTCGTATATTTACATTCCAGAATACATTAGATTAAACTAAAATCATAGAAATTTAATTTGACACATTAAAAAATGAATTTGTCATTCAATAACAGGTGCATGATTCTTTGATATATGGAAATCTGCTCGAATTGTGTTTAAAAATATTAAAATGCATTACAAATACGTAGTTTTGAAACTGTGCATCTCGTATTTTTTCATTCCAGAATTCATTAGATTAAAATAAAATCATAGAATTTTTTTTGACATATTTAAAAATGAATTTATCATTAATTTTCAGATGCATTTTCCTTCTCTATATGGATATCTGCTCGATTTGTTTTTAAAATAATAAAAATGCATTAAAAATACATTCTTTTGAAACTATACAACTAGTATTTTTACATTCCAGCATACATTAGATTAAAATAAAATCTTAGAAATTTAATTTGACACATATAAAAATGAATTTATCATTCATTCACAGGTGCAGTTTCCTACTCTAAATGGATATCTGCTCGATTTGTCATTACAAATTATAAAAATGCATTAAAAATACATGGTTTTGAAACTATATATCTCGTATTTTTACATTCCAGAATACATTAGATTAAAATAAAATCATAGAAATTTAATTTGACACATTTAAAAATGAATTTATCATTCATTTACAGTTGCATGTTTCATTGATATATGGAAATCTGCTCGATTTGTATTTAAAATTATAAAAATGCATTAAAAATTCATTGTTTTGAAACTATACATCTCGTGTTTTACATTCCAGCATACATTAGATTAAAATAAATCTTAGAAATTTAATTTGACACATTTAAAAATGAATTTATCATTCAATAACAGGTGCATGATTCTTTGATATATGGAAATCTGGTCGGAATGTGTTTAAAATAATAAAAATGCATTACAAATACATTGTTTTGAAACTATACATCTCGTATTTTTACATTCTAGAATACATTAGATTAAAATAAAACCATAGACATTGAATTTGACAAATTTAAAAGTGAATTTAACATTCATTCACAGGTGCATGTTTCTTTGATATATGGAAATCTGCTCGGATTGTGTTTAAAATAATAAAAATGCATTAAAAATACATTATTTTGAAACTATACATCTCGTATATTTACATTCCAGAATACATTAGATTAAACTAAAATCATAGAAATTTAATTTGACACATTAAAAAATGAATTTGTCATTCAATAACAGGTGCATGATTCTTTGATATATGGAAATCTGCTCGAATTGTGTTTAAAATTATTAAAATGCATTACAAATACATTGTTTTGAAACTGTGCATCTCGTATTTTTACATTCCAGAATGCATTAGATTAAAATAAAATCATAGAAATTTAATTTGACACATTTAAAAATGAATTTATCATTCATTCACAGGTGCATTTTAATTCTCTTTATGGATAATTGCTCGGATTGTGTTTAAAATAATAAAAATGCATTAAAAATACATTGTTTTGAAATTATACATCTCGTATTTTTACATTCCTGAATACATTAGATTAAAATAAAATCATAGAAATATAATTTGACAAATTTAAAAGTGAATTTAACATTCATTCACAGGTGCAGTTTCCTACTCTAAATGGATATCTGCTCGATTTGTCATTACAAATTATAAAAATGCATTAAAAATACATGGTTTTGAAACTATATATCTCGTATTTTTACATTCCAGAATACATTAGATTAAAATAAAATCATAGAAATTTAATTTGACACATTTAAAAATGAATTTATCATTCATTTACAGTTGCATGTTTCATTGATATATGGAAATCTGCTCGATTTGTATTTAAAATTATAAAAATGCATTAAAAATTCATTGTTTTGAAACTATACATCTCGTGTTTTACATTCCAGCATACATTAGATTAAAATAAATCTTAGAAATTTAATTTGACACATTTAAAAATGAATTTATCATTCAATAACAGGTGCATGATTCTTTGATATATGGAAATCTGGTCGGAATGTGTTTAAAATAATAAAAATGCATTACAAATACATTGTTTTGAAACTATACATCTCGTATTTTTACATTCTAGAATACATTAGATTAAAATAAAACCATAGACATTGAATTTGACAAATTTAAAAGTGAATTTAACATTAATTCAAAGGTGCATTTTAATTTTCTTTATGGATAACTGCTTGATTTGCATTTAACATTATAAAGATGCATTACAAATACATAGTTTTAAAACTGTGCATCTCGTATTTTTTCATTCCAGAATGCATTAGATTAAAATAAAATCTTAGAAATTTAATTTGACACATTAAAAAATGAATTTGTCATTCAATAACAGGTGCATGATTCTTTGATATATGGAAATCTGCTCGAATTGTGTTTAAAATTATTAAAATGCATTACAAATACATTGTTTTGAAACTGTGCATCTCGTATTTTTACATTCCAGAATGCATTAGATTGAAATAAAATCTTAGAAATTTAATTTGACACATTAAAAAATGAATTTGTCATTCAATAACAGGTGCATGATTCTTTGATATATGGAAATCTGCTCGGATTGTGTTTAAAATAATAAAAATGCATTAAAAATACATTGTTTTGCAATTATACGTCTCGTATTTTTACATTCCTGAATACATTAGATTAAAATAAAATCATAGAAATTTAATTTGACAAATTTAAAAGTGAATTTAACATTCATTCACAGGTGCATTTTCCTTCTCTAAATGGATATCTGCTCGATTTGTCTTTACAATTATAAAAATGCATTAAAAATACATGGTTTTGAAACTATATATCTCGTGTCTTACATTCCAGAATACATTAAATTAAAATAAAATCATAGACATTGAATTTGATACATTAAAAAATGAATTTGTCATTCAATAACAGGTGCATGATTCTTTGATATATGGAAATCTGCTCGAATTGTATTTAAAATTATTAAAATGCATTACAAATACATTGTTTTGAAACTGTGCATCTCGTATTTTTACATTCCAGAATGCATTAGATTGAAATAAAATCATAGAAATTTAATTTGATACATTAAAAAATGTATTTGTCATTCAATAACAGGTGCATGATTCTTTGATATATGGAAATCTGCTCGAATTGTGTTTAAAATTATTAAACTGCATTAAAAATACATTCTTTTGAAACTATACAACTCGTATTTTTATATTCCAGCATACATTGGATTAAAAAAAAATCTTAGAAATTTCATTGGACACATATAAAAATGAATTTATCATTAATTTACAGATGCATTTTCCTTCTCTATATGGATATCTGCTCGATTTGTTTTTAAAATAATAAAAATGCATTAAAAATACATTCTGTCGAAACTATACAACTCGTATTTTTACATTCCAGCATACATTAGATTAAAATAAAATCTTAGAAATTTAATTTGACACATATAAAAATGAATTTATCATTCATTCACAGATGCATTTTCCTTCTCTATATGGATATCTGCTCGATTTATCTTTACAATTATAAAAATGCTTTAAAAATACATTGTTTTGAAACTATACATCTCGTATTTTTACATTCCAGAATACATTAGATTAAAAAAAAATCATATACATTGAATTTGACAAATTTAAAAGTGAATTTAACATTCATTCACAGGTGCATGTTTCTTTGATATATGGAAATCTGCTCGATTTATCTTTACAATTATAAAAATGCATTAAAAGTACATTGTTTTGAAACTATACATCTCGTATTTTTACATTCCAGAATATAATAGATTAAAAAAAAATTATAGAAATTTAATTTGACAAATTTAAAAATGAATTTATCATTCATTCACAGATGCATTTTCCTTCTCTATATGGATATCAGCTCGATTTATCTTTACAATTATAAAAATGCTTTAAAAATACGTTGTTTTGAAACTATACATCTCGTATTTTTACATTCCAGAATACATTAGATTAAAAAAAAATCATATACATTGAATTTGACAAATTTAAAAGTGAATTTAACATTCATTCACAGGTGCATGTTTCTTTGATATATGGAAATCTGCTCGATTTATCTTTACAATTATAAAAATGCATTAAAAGTACATTGTTTTGAAACTATACATCTCGTATTTTTACATTCCTGAGTACATTAAATTAAAATAAAATCATAGACATTGAATTTGACAAATTTAAAAGTGAATTTGTCATTCAATTACATGTGCATGATTCTTTGATGTATGGAAATCTGCTCGAATTGTGTTTAAAATTATTAAAATGCATTACAAATTCATTGTTTTGAAACTGTGCATCTCGTATTTTTTCATTCCAGCATACATTAGATTAAAATAAAATCTTAGAAATTTAATTTGACACATATAAAAATGAATTTATCATTCATTCACAGGTGCATTTTCCTTCTCTATATGGATATCTGCTCGATTTGTCTTTAAAATTATAAAAATGCATTGAAAATACGTTGTTTTGAAACTGTGCATCTCGTATTTTTACATTCCAGCATACATTAGATTAAAATAAAATCTTAGAAATTTAATTTGACACATATAAAAATGAATTTATCATTCATTTACAGATGCATGTTTCTTTTATATATGGAAATCTGCTCGATTTGTTTTTAAAATGATAAAAATGTATTACAAATACATTGCTTTGAAACTGTGCATCTCGTATTTTTACATTCCAGAATGCAATTAGATTTAAATAAAATCATAGAAATTTAATTTGACACATTTAAAAGTGAATTTAACATTCATTCAGAGGTGCATTTTACTTTTATATATGGATATCTGCTCCAATTCTTTTTATAATAATAAAAATGCATTAAAAATACATGGTTTTGAAACTATACATCTCGTATTTTTACATTCCAGAATACATTAGATTAAAATAAAATCATAGAAATTTAATTTGACACATTTAAAAATGAATTTATCATTCATTTACAGATGCATGTTTCTTTTATATATGGAAATCTGCTCGGATTGTGTTTAAAATTATTAAAATGCATTAAAAATACATGGTTTTGAAACTCTATATCTCGTGTTTTACATTCCAGAATACATTAGATTAAAATAAAATCATAGAAATTTAATTTGACACATTTAAAAATGAATTTGTCATTCAATAACAGGTGCATGATTCTTTGAATATGGACATCTGCTCGAATTGTGTTTAAAATTATTAAAATGCATTACAAATACATTGTTTTGATACTGTGCATCTCGTATTTTTGCATTCCAGAATGCATTAGATTAAAATAAAATCATAGAAATTCAATTTGACACAATTAAAAATGAATTTATCATTCATTTACAGATGCATTTTCCTTCTCTATATGGATATCTGCTCGATTTGTTTTTAAAATAATAAATATGCATTACAAATACATTGCTTTGAAACTGTGCATCTCGTATTTTTACATTCCAGAATGCAATTAGATTTAAATAAAATCATAGAAATTTAATTTGACACATTTAAAAGTGAATTTAACATTCATTTACAGATGCATGTTTCTTTGAGATATGGAAATCTGCTCGGATTGTGTTTAAAATAATAAAAATGCATTAAAAATACATTGTTTTGAAACTATACATCTCGTGTTTTTACATTCCAGTATACATTAAATTAAAATAAAATCATAGACATTGAATTTGACACATTTAAAAATGAATTTGTCATTCAATAACAGGTGCATGATTCTTTGAAATATGGACATCTGCTCGAATTGTGTTTAAAATAATAAAAATGCTTTAAAAATACGTTGTTTTGAAACTATACATCTCGTATTTTTACATTCCAGAATACATTAGATTAAAAAAAAATCATATACATTGAATTTGACAAATTTAAAAGTGAATTTAACATTCATTCACAGGTGCATGTTTCTTTGATATATGGAAATCTGCTCGATTTATCTTTACAATTATAAAAATGCATTAAAAGTACATTGTTTTGAAACTATACATCTCGTATTTTTACATTCCTGAGTACATTAAATTAAAATAAAATCATAGACATTGAATTTGACAAATTTAAAAGTGAATTTGTCATTCAATTACATGTGCATGATTCTTTGATGTATGGAAATCTGCTCGAATTGTGTTTAAAATTATTAAAATGCATTACAAATTCATTGTTTTGAAACTGTGCATCTCGTATTTTTTCATTCCAGCATACATTAGATTAAAATAAAATCTTAGAAATTTAATTTGACACATATAAAAATGAATTTATCATTCATTCACAGGTGCATTTTCCTTCTCTATATGGATATCTGCTCGATTTGTCTTTAAAATTATAAAAATGCATTGAAAATACGTTGTTTTGAAACTGTGCATCTCGTATTTTTACATTCCAGCATACATTAGATTAAAATAAAATCTTAGAAATTTAATTTGACACATATAAAAATGAATTTATCATTCATTTACAGATGCATGTTTCTTTTATATATGGAAATCTGCTCGATTTGTTTTTAAAATGATAAAAATGTATTACAAATACATTGCTTTGAAACTGTGCATCTCGTATTTTTACATTCCAGAATGCAATTAGATTTAAATAAAATCATAGAAATTTAATTTGACACATTTAAAAGTGAATTTAACATTCATTCAGAGGTGCATTTTACTTTTATATATGGATATCTGCTCCAATTCTTTTTATAATAATAAAAATGCATTAAAAATACATGGTTTTGAAACTATACATCTCGTATTTTTACATTCCAGAATACATTAGATTAAAATAAAATCATAGAAATTTAATTTGACACATTTAAAAATGAATTTATCATTCATTTACAGATGCATGTTTCTTTTATATATGGAAATCTGCTCGGATTGTGTTTAAAATTATTAAAATGCATTAAAAATACATGGTTTTGAAACTCTATATCTCGTGTTTTACATTCCAGAATACATTAGATTAAAATAAAATCATAGAAATTTAATTTGACACATTTAAAAATGAATTTGTCATTCAATAACAGGTGCATGATTCTTTGAATATGGACATCTGCTCGAATTGTGTTTAAAATTATTAAAATGCATTACAAATACATTGTTTTGATACTGTGCATCTCGTATTTTTGCATTCCAGAATGCATTAGATTAAAATAAAATCATAGAAATTTAATTTGACACAATTAAAAATGAATTTATCATTCACTTACAGATGCATTTTCCTTCTCTATATGGATGTCTGCTCGATTTGTTTTTAAAATAATAAATATGCATTACAAATACATTGCTTTGAAACTGTGCATCTCGTATTTTTACATTCCAGAATGCAATTAGATTTAAATAAAATCATAGAAATTTAATTTGACACATTTAAAAGTGAATTTAACATTCATTTACAGATGCATGTTTCTTTGAGATATGGAAATCTGCTCGGATTGTGTTTAAAATAATAAAAATGCATTAAAAATACATTGTTTTGAAACTATACATCTCGTGTTTTTACATTCCAGAATACATTAAATTAAAATAAAATCATAGACATTGAATTTGACACATTTAAAAATGAATTTGTCATTCACTAACAGGTGCATGATTCTTTGAAATATGGACATCTGCTCGAATTGTGTTTAAAATAATAAAAATGCATTAAAAATACATTGTTTTGAAACTATACATCTCGTGTTTTTACATTCCACAATACATTATATTAAACTAAAATCATAGAAATTTAATTTGACACATTTAAAAATAAATTTATCATTCATTTACAGATGCATTTTCCTTCTCTATATGGATATCTGCTCGATTTGTTTTTAAAATAATAAAAATGCATTACAAATACATTGCTTTGAAACTGTGCATCTCGTATTTTTACATTCCAGAATGCAATTAGATTTAAATAAAATCACAGAAATTTAATTTGACACATTTAAAAATGAATTTATCATTCATTTACAGATGCATGTTTCTTTGATATATGGAAATCTGCTCGGATTGTGTTTAAAATAATAAAAATGCATTAAAAATACATTGTTTTGAAACTATACATCTCGTGTTTTTACATTCCAGAATACATTATATTAAACTAAAATCATAGAAATTTAATTTGACACATTTAAAAATAAATTTATCATTCATTTACAGATGCATTTTCTTTCTCTATATGGATATCTGCTCATTTGTTTTTAAAATAATAAAAATGCATTACAAATACATTGCTTTGAAACTGTGCATCTCGTATTTTTACATTCCAGAATGCAATTAGATTTAAATAAAATCATAGAAATTTAATTTGACACATTTAAAAATGAATTTGTCATTCAATAACAGGTGCATGATTCTTTGAAATATGGACATCTGCTCGAATTGTGTTTAAAATAATAAAAATGCATTAAAAATACATTGTTTTGAAACTATACATCTCGTGTTTTTACATTCCACAATACATTATATTAAACTAAAATCATAGAAATTTAATTTGACACATTTAAAAATAAATTTATCATTCATTTACAGATGCATTTTCCTTCTCTATATGGATATCTGCTCGATTTGTTTTTAAAATAATAAAAATGCATTACAAATACATTGCTTTGAAACTGTGCATCTCGTATTTTTACATTCCAGAATGCAATTAGATTTAAATAAAATCATAGAAATTTAATTCGACACATTTAAAAATGAATTTATCATTCATTTACAGATGCATGTTTCTTTGATATATGGAAATCTGCTCGGATTGTGTTTAAAATAATAAAAATGCATTAAAAATACATTGTTTTGAAACTATACATCTCGTGTTTTTACATTCCAGAATACATTATATTAAACTAAAATCATAGAAATTTAATTTGACACAATTAAAAATAAATTTATCATTCATTTACAGATGCATTTTCTTTCTCTATATGGATATCTGCTCGATTTGTTTTTAAAATAATAAAAATGCATTACAAATACATTGTTTTGAAACTATACATCTCGTGTTTTTACATTCCAGAATACATTATATTAAACTAAAATCATAGAAATTTAATTTGACACATTTAAAAATAAATTTATCATTCATTTACAGATGCTTTTTCCTTCTCTATATGGATATCTGCTCGATTTGTTTTTAAAATTATTAAAATGCATTACAAATACATTGTTTTGATACTGTGTATCTCGTATTTTTGCATTCCAGAATGCATTAGATTAAAATAAAATCATAGAAATTCAATTTGACACAATTAAAAATGAATTTATCATTCATTTACAGATGCATTTTCCTTCTCTATATGGATATCTGCTCCAATTCTTTTTATAATAATAAAAATGCATTACAAATACATTGCTTTGAAACTGTGCATCTCGTATTTTTACATTCCAGAATGCAATTAGATTTAAATAAAATCATAGAAATTTAATTTGACACATTTAAAAGTGAATTTAACATTCATTCAGAGGTGCATTTTACTTTTCTATATGGATATCTGCTCGATTTGTCTTTAAAATTATAAAAATGCATTGAAAATACGTTGTTTTGAAACTGTGCATCTCGTATTTTTACATTCTAGAATGCAATTAGATTTAAATAAAATCATAGAAATTTAATTTGACACATTTAAAAATGAATTTATCATTCATTTACAGATGCATGTTTCTTTGATATATGGAAATCTGCTCGGATTGTGTTTAAAATAATAAAAATGCATTACAAATACATTGTTTTGAAACTGTGCATCTCGTATTTTTGCATTCCAGAATGCATTAGATTGAAATAAAATCATAGAAATTTAATTTGATACATTAAAAAGTGAATTTATCATTCATTTACAGATGCATTTTACTTTTCTATATGGATATCTGCTCGATTTGTCTTTAAAATTATAAAAATGCATTGAAAAAACGTTGTTTTGAAACTGTGCATCTCGTATTTTTACATTCTAGAATGCAATTAGATTTAAATAAAATCATAGAAATTTAATTTGACACATTTAAAAGTGAATTTAACATTCATTTACAGATGCATGTTTCTTTGATATATGGAAATCTGCTCGGATTGTTTTTAAAATAATAAAAATGCATTACAAATACATTGTTTTGAAACTGTGCATCTCGTATTTTTGCATTCCAGAATGCATTAGATTAAAATAAAATCATAGAAATTTAATTTGACACAATTAAAAATGAATTTATCATTCATTTACAGATGCATTTTCCTTCTCTATATGGATATCTGCTCGATTTGTTTTTAAAATAATAAAAATGCATTACAAATACATTGCTTTGAAACTGTGCATCTCGTATTTTTACATTCCAGATTGCAATTAGATTTAAATAAAATCATAGAAATTTAATTTGACACATTTAAAAGTGAATTTAACATTCATTCAGAGGTGCATTGTACTTTTCTATATGGATATCTGCTCCAATTCTTTTTGTAATAATAAAAATGCATTACAAATACATTGTTTTGAAACTGTGCATCTCGTATTTTTGCATTCCAGAATGCATTAGATTAAAATAAAATCATAGAAATTTAATTTGACACATTTAAAAGTGAATTTAACATTCATTCAGAGGTGCATTTTACTTTTCTATATGGATATCTGCTCGATTTGTCTTTAAAATTATAAAAATGCATTGAAAAAACGTTGTTTTGAAACTGTGCATCTCGTATTTTTACATTCTAGAATGCAAATATATTTAAATAAAATCATAGAAATTTAATTTGACACATTTAAAAGTGAATTTAACATTCATTCAGAGGTGCATTTTACTTTTCTATATGGATATCTGCTCGATTTGTCTTTAAAATTATAAAAATGCATTGAAAAAACGTTGTTTTGAAACTGTGCATCTCG
Source organism: Eupristina koningsbergeri (assembly GCA_018907245.1). Lineage (NCBI taxonomy): Eukaryota > Metazoa > Arthropoda > Insecta > Hymenoptera > Agaonidae > Eupristina > Eupristina koningsbergeri. Next base: position 34,352 of record JACCHV010000317.1, read on the forward strand.
TATTTTTACATTCTAGAATGCAATTATATTTAAATAAAATCATAGAAATTTAATTTGACACATTTAAAAATGAATTTATCATTCATTTACAGATGCATGTTTCTTTGATATATGGAAATCTGCTCGGATTGTGTTTAAAATAATAAAAATGCATTAAAAATACATGGTTTTTAAACTATATATCTCGTGTTTTACATTCCAGAATACATTAGATTAAAATAAAATCATATAAATTTAATTTGACACATATAAAAATGAATTTATCATTCATTCACAGGTGCATTTTCCTTCTCTATATGGATATCTGCTCGATTTGTCTTTCAAATTATAAAAATGCATTGAAAATACATTGTTTTGAAACTGTGCATCTCGTATTTTTACATTCCAGAATACATTAGATTAAACTAAAATCATAGACATTTAATTTGACACATTAAAAAATGAATTTGTCATTCAATAACAGGTGCATGATTCTTTGATATATGGAAATCTGCTCAAATTTGTTAAAAATTATTAAAATGCATTACAAATACTTTGTTTTGAAACTGTGCATCTCGTATTTTTACATTCCAGAATGCATTAGATTGAAATAAAATCATAGAAATTTAATTTGATACATTAAAAAGTGAATTTATCATTCATTTACAGATGCATGTTTCTTTGATATATGGAAATCTGCTCGAATTGTGTTTAAAATTATTAAAATGCATTAAAAATACATTCTTTTGAAACTATACAACTCGTATTTTTATATTCCAACATACATTAGATTAAAATAAAATCTTAGAAATTTAATTTGACACATATAAAAATGAATTTATCATTAATTTACAGATGCATTTTCCATCTCTATATGGATATCTGCTCGATTTGTTTTTAAAATAATAAAAATGCATTAAAAATACATTCTTTTGAAACTATACAACTCGTATTTTTACATTCCAGAATACATTATATTAAACTAAAATCATAGAAATTTAATTTGACACAATTAAAAATGAATTTATCATTCATTTACAGGTGCATTTTCCTTCTCTATATGGATATCTGCTCCAATTCTTTTTGTAATAATAAAAATGCATTACAAATACATTGTTTTGAAACTGTGCATCTCGTATTTTTACATTCCAGAATGCAATTAGATTTAAATAAAATCATAGAAATTTAATTTGACACATTTAAAAGTGAATTTAACATTCATTCAGAGGTGCATTGTACTTTTCTATATGGATATCTGCTCCAATTCTTTTTATAATAATAAAAATGCATTAAATATACATGGTTTTGAAACTATACATCTCGTATTTTTACATTCCAGAATACATTAGATTCAAATAAAATCATAGAAATTTAATTTGACACAATTAAAAATGAATTTATCATTCATTTACAAAAGCATTTTCCTTCTCTATATGGATATCTGCTCGATTTGTTTTTAAAATAATAAAACTGCATTACAAATACATTGCTTTGAAACTGTGCATCTCGTATTTTTACATTCCAGAATGCAATTAGATTTAAATAAAATCATAGAAATTTAATTTGACACATTTAAAAGTGAATTTAACATTCATTCAGAGGTGCATTTTACTTTTCTATATGGATATCTGCTCGATTTGTCTTTAAAATTATAAAAATGCATTAAAAATACATTCTTTTGAAACTATACAACTCGTATTTTTATATTCCAACATACATTAGATTAAAATAAAATCTTAGAAATTTAATTTGACACATTTAAAAATGAATTTATCATTCATTTACAGATGCATGTTTCTTTGATATATGGAAATCTGCTCGATTTGTTTTTAAAATAATAAATATGCATTACAAATACATTGCTTTGAAACTGTGCATCTCGTATTTTTACATTCCAGAATGCAATTAGATTTAAATAAAATCATAGAAATTTAATTTGACACATTTAAAAGTGAATTTAACATTCATTTACAGATGCATGTTTCTTTGAGATATGGAAATCTGCTCGGATTGTGTTTAAAATAATAAAAATGCATTAAAAATACATTGTTTTGAAACTATACATCTCGTGTTTTTACATTCCAGAATACATTAAATTAAAATAAAATCATAGACATTGAATTTGACACATTTAAAAATGAATTTGTCATTCACTAACAGGTGCATGATTCTTTGAAATATGGACATCTGCTCGAATTGTGTTTAAAATAATAAAAATGCATTAAAAATACATTGTTTTGAAACTATACATCTCGTGTTTTTACATTCCACAATACATTATATTAAACTAAAATCATAGAAATTTAATTTGACACATTTAAAAATGAATTTATCATTCATTCACAGGTGCATTTTCCTTCTCTATATGGATATCTGCTCGATTTGTCTTTCAAATTATAAAAATGCATTGAAAATACATTGTTTTGAAACTGTGCATCTCGTATTTTTACATTCCAGAATACAGTAGATTAAACTAAAATCATAGACATTTAATTTGACACATTAAAAAATGAATTTGTCATTCAATAACAGGTGCATGATTCTTTGATATATGGAAATCTGCTCAAATTTGTTAAAAATTATTAAAATGCATTACAAATACTTTGTTTTGAAACTGTGCATCTCGTATTTTTACATTCCAGAATGCATTAGATTGAAATAAAATCATAGAAATTTAATTTGATACATTAAAAAGTGAATTTATCATTCATTTACAGATGCATGTTTCTTTGATATATGGAAATCTGCTCGAATTGTGTTTAAAATTATTAAAATGCATTAAAAATACATTCTTTTGAAACTATACAACTCGTATTTTTACATTCCAGCATACATTAGATGAAAATTAAATCTTAGAAATTTAATTTGACACATTTAAAAATGTATTTATCATTCATTTACAGATGCATGTTTCTTTGATATATGGAAATCTGCTCGAATTGTGTTTAAAATTATTAAAATGCATTAAAAATACATTCTTTTGAAACTATACAACTCGTATTTTTATATTCCAACATACATTAGATTAAAATAAAATCTTAGAAATTTAATTTGACACATATAAAAATGAATTTATCATTAATTTACAGATGCATTTTCCTTCTCTATATGGATATCTGCTCGATTTGTTTTTAAAATAATAAAAATGCATTAAAAATACATTCTTTTGAAACTATACAACTCGTATTTTTACATTCCAGCATACATTAGATTAAAATAGAATCTTAGAAATTTAATTTGACACATATAAAAATGAATTTATCATTCATTCACAGGTGCATTTTCATTCTCTATATGGATATCTGCTCGATTTATCTTTACAATTATAAAAATGCTTGAAAAATACATTGTTTTGAAACTATACATCTCGTATTTTTACATTCCAGAATACATTCGATTAAAAAAAAATCATATACATTGAATTTGACAAATTTAAAAGTGAATTTAACATTCATTCACAGGTGCATGTTTCTTTGATATATGGAAATCTGCTCGGATTGTGTTTAAAATAATAAAAATGCATTAAAAATACATTGTTTTGAAACTATACATCTCGTATTTTTACATTCCAGAATACATTAGATTAAAAAAAAATCATATACATTGAATGTGACAAATTTAAAAGTGAATTTAACATTCATTCACAGGTGCATGTTTCTTTGATATATGGAAATCTGCTCGGATTGTGTTTAAAATAATAAAAATGCATTAAAAATACATAGTTTAGAAATTATACATCTCGTATTTTTACATTCCAGAATACATTAGATTAAAATAAAATCATAGAAATTTAATTTGACACATTTAAAAATGATTTTATCATTCATTCACAGATGCATTTTCCTTCTCTATATGGATATCTGCTCGATTTGTTTTTAAAATAATAAAAATGCATTACAAATACATTGCTTTGAAACTGTGCATCTCGTATTTTTACATTCCAGAATGCAATTAGATTTAAATAAAATCATAGAAATTTAATTTGACACATTTAAAAGTGAATTTAACATACATTCAGAGGTGCATTTTACTTTTCTATATGGATATCTGCTCGATTTGTCTTTAAAATTATAAAAATGCATTGAAAATACGTTGTTTTGAAACTGTGCATCTCGTATTTTTACATTCTAGAATGCAATTAGATTTAAATAAAATCATAGAAATTTAATTTGACACATTTAAAAATGAATTTATCATTCATTTACAGATGCATGTTTCTTTGATATATGGAAATCTGCTCGATTTGTTTTTAAAATAATAAATATGCATTACAAATACATTGCTTTGAAACTGTGCATCTCGTATTTTTACATTCCAGAATGCAATTAGATTTAAATAAAATCATAGAAATTTAATTTGACACATTTAAAAGTGAATTTAACATTCATTTACAGATGCATGTTTCTTTGAGATATGGAAATCTGCTCGGATTGTGTTTAAAATAATAAAAATGCATTAAAAATACATTGTTTTGAAACTATACATCTCGTGTTTTTACATTCCAGAATACATTAAATTAAAATAAAATCATAGACATTGAATTTGACACATTTAAAAATGAATTTGTCATTCACTAACAGGTGCATGATTCTTTGAAATATGGACATCTGCTCGAATTGTGTTTAAAATAATAAAAATGCATTAAAAATACATTGTTTTGAAACTATACATCTCGTGTTTTTACATTCCACAATACATTATATTAAACTAAAATCATAGAAATTTAATTTGACACATTTAAAAATAAATTTATCATTCATTTACAGATGCATTTTCCTTCTCTATATGGATATCTGCTCGATTTGTTTTTAAAATAATAAAAATGCATTACAAATACATTGCTTTGAAACTGTGCATCTCGTATTTTTACATTCCAGAATGCAATTAGATTTAAATAAAATCACAGAAATTTAATTTGACACATTTAAAAATGAATTTATCATTCATTTACAGATGCATGTTTCTTTGATATATGGAAATCTGCTCGGATTGTGTTTAAAATAATAAAAATGCATTAAAAATACATTGTTTTGAAACTATACATCTCGTGTTTTTACATTCCAGAATACATTATATTAAACTAAAATCATAGAAATTTAATTTGACACATTTAAAAATAAATTTATCATTCATTTACAGATGCATTTTCTTTCTCTATATGGATATCTGCTCGATTTGTTTTTAAAATAATAAAAATGCATTACAAATACATTGCTTTGAAACTGTGCATCTCGTATTTTTACATTCCAGAATGCAATTAGATTTAAATAAAATGATAGAAATTTAATTTGACACATTTAAAAATGAATTTGTCATTCAATAACAGGTGCATGATTCATCTTGAAATATGGATATCTGCTCGATTTGTTTTTAAAATAATAAAAATGCATTACAAATACATTGCTTTGAAACTGTGCATCTCGTATTTTTACATTCCAGAATGCAATTAGATTTAAATAAAATCATAGAAATTTAATTTGACACATTTAAAAATGAATTTATCATTCATTTACAGATGCATGTTTCTTTGATATATGGAAATCTGCTCGGATTGTATTTAAAATAATAAAAATGCATTAAAAATACATTGTTTTGAAACTATACATCTCGTGTTTTTACATTCCAGAATACATTATATTAAACTAAAATCATAGAAATTTAATTTGACACATTTAAAAATAAATTTATCATTCATTTACAGATGCATTTTCTTTCTCTATATGGATATCTGCTCGATTTGTTTTTAAAATAATAAAAATGCATTACAAATACATTGCTTTGAAACTGTGCATCTCGTATTTTTACATTCCAGAATGCAATTAGATTTAAATAAAATCATAGAAATTTAATTTGACACATTTAAAAATGAATTTATCATTCATTTACATATGCATGTTTCTTTCATATATGGAAATCTGCTCGGATTGTGTTTAAAATTATTAAAATGCATTAAAAATACATGGTTTTGAAACTCTATATCTCGTGTTTTTCATTCCAGAATACATTAGATTAAAATAAAATCATAGAAATTTAATTTGACACATTTAAAAATGAATTTGTCATTCAATAACAGGTGCATGATTCTTTGAATATGGACATCTGCTCGAATTGTGTTTAAAATTATTAAAATGCATTACAAATACATTGTTTTGAAACTGTGAATCTCGTATTTTTGCATTCCAGAATGCAATTAGATTTAAATAAAATCATAGAAATTTAATTTGACACATTTAAAAGTGAATTTAACATTCATTTACAGATGCATGTTTCTTTGATATATGGAAATCTGCTCGGATTGTTTTTAAAATAATAAAAATGCATTACAAATACATTGTTTTGAAACTGTGCATCTCGTATTTTTGCATTCCAGAATGCATTAGATTAAAATAAAATCATAGAAATTTAATTTGACACAATTAAAAATGAATTTATCATTCATTTACAGGTGCATTTTCCTTCTCTATATGGATATCTGCTCCAATTCTTTTTGTAATAATAAAAATGCATTACAAATACATTGTTTTGAAACTGTGCATCTCGTATTTTTCATTCCAGAATGCATTAGATTAAAATAAAATCATAGAAATTTAATTTGACACATTTAAAAATGAATTTATCATTCATTTAATATGGACATCTGCTCGAATTGTGTTTAAAATTATTAAAATGCATTACAAATACATTGTTTTGAAACTGTGAATCTCGTATTTTTGCATTCCAGAATGCAATTAGATTTAAATAAAATCATAGAAATTTAATTTGACACATTTAAAAGTGAATTTAACATTCATTTACAGATGCATGTTTCTTTGATATATGGAAATCTGCTCGGATTGTTTTTAAAATAATAAAAATGCATTACAAATACATTGTTTTGAAACTGTGCATCTCGTATTTTTGCATTCCAGAATGCATTAGATTAAAATAAAATCATAGAAATTTAATTTGACACAATTAAAAATGAATTTATCATTCATTTACAGGTGCATTTTCCTTCTCTATATGGATATCTGCTCCAATTCTTTTTGTAATAATAAAAATGCATGACAAATACATTGTTTTGAAACTGTGCATCTCGTATTTTTGCATTCCAGAATGCATTAGATTAAAATAAAATCATAGAAATTTAATTTGACACAATTAAAAATGAATTTATCATTCATTTACAGATGCATTTTCCTTCTCTATATGGATATCTGCTCGATTTGTTTTTAAAATAATAAAAATGCATTACAAATACATTGCTTTGAAACTGTGCATCTCGTATTTTTACATTCCAGAATGCAATTAGATTTAAATAAAATCATAGAAATTTAATTTGACACATTTAAAAGTGAATTTAACATTCATTCAGAGGTGCATTTTACTTTTCTATATGGATATCTGCTCCAATTCTTTTTATAATAATAAAAATGCATTAAAAATACATGGTTTTGAAACTATACATCTCGTATTTTTACATTCCAGAATACATTAGATTTAAATAAAATCATAGAAATTTAATTTGACACATTTAAAAATGAATTTATCATTCATTTACAGATGCATGTTTCTTTGATATATGGAAATCTGCTCGGATTGTGTTTAAAATAATAAAAATGCATTACAAATACATTGTTTTGAAACTGTGCATCTCGTATTTTTGCATTCCAGAATGCATTAGATTGAAATAAAATCATAGAAATTTAATTTGATACATTAAAAAGTGAATTTATCATTCATTTACAGATGCATGTTTCTTTGATATATGGAAATCTGCTCGAATTGTGTTTAAAATTATTAAAATGCATTAAAAATATATTCTTTTGAAACTATACAACTCGTATTTTTATATTCCAACATACATTAGATTAAAATAAAATCTTAGAAATTTAATTTGACACATATAAAAATGAATTTATCATTAATTTACAGATGCATTTTCCATCTCTATATGGATATCTGCTCGATTTGTTTTTAAAATAATAAAAATGCATTAAAAATACATTCTTTTGAAACTATACAACTCGTATTTTTACATTCCAGCATACATTAGATGAAAATTAAATCTTAGAAATTTAATTTGACACATTTAAAAATGAATTTATCATTCATTTACAGATGCATGTTTCTTTGATATATGGAAATCTGCTCGAATTGTGTTTAAAATTATTAAAATGCATTAAAAATACATTCTTTTGAAACTATACAACTCGTATTTTTATATTCCAACATACATTAGATTAAAATAAAATCTTAGAAATTTAATTTGACACATATAAAAATGAATTTATCATTAATTTACAGATGCATTTTCCTTCTCTATATGGATATCTGCTCGATTTGTTTTTAAAATAATAAAAATGCATTAAAAATACATTCTTTTGATACTATACAACTCGTATTTTTACATTCCAGCATACATTAGATTAAAATAGAATCTTAGAAATTTAATTTGACACATATAAAAATGAATTTATCATTCATTCACAGGTGCATTTTCCTTCTCTATATGGATATCTGCTCGATTTATCTTTACAATTATAAAAATGCTTGAAAAATACATTGTTTTGAAACTATACATCTCGTATTTTTACATTCCAGAATACATTCGATTAAAAAAAAATCATATACATTGAATTTGACAAATTTAAATGTGAATTTAACATTCATTCACAGGTGCATGTTTCTTTGATATATGGAAATCTGCTCGGATTGTGTTTAAAATAATAAAAATGCATTAAAAATACATTGTTTTGAAATTATACATCTCGTATTTTTAGATTCCTGAATACATTAGATTAAAATAAAATCATAGAAATATAATTAGACAAATTTAAAAGTGAATTTAACATTCATTCACAGGTGCATTTTCCTTCTCTAAATGGATATCTGCTCGATTTGTCTTTACAATTATAAAAATGCATTAAAAATACATGGTTTTGAAACTATATATCTCGTGTTTTACATTCCAGAATACATTAAATTAAAATAAAATCATATACATTGAATTTGACAAATTTAAAAGTTAATTTAACATTCATTCACAGGTGCATGTTTCTTTGATATATGGAAATCTGCTCGGATTGTGTTTAAAATAATAAAAATGCATTAAAAATACATTGTTTTGAAACTATACATCTCGTATTTTTATATTCCATAATACATTAGATTAAAAAAAAATCATATACATTGAATGTGACAAATTTAAAAGTGAATTTAACATTCATTCACAGGTGCATGTTTCTTTGATATATGGAAATCTGCTCGGATTGTGTTTAAAATAATAAAAATGCATTAAAAATACATAGTTTAGAAATTATACATCTCGTATTTTTACATTCCAGCATACATTAGATTAAAATAGAATCTTAGAAATTTAATTTGACACATATAAAAATGAATTTATCATTCATTCACAGGTGCATTTTCCTTCTCTATATGGATATCTGCTCGATTTATCTTTACAATTATAAAAATGCTTGAAAAATACATTGTTTTGAAACTATACATCTCGTATTTTTACATTCCAGAATACATTCGATTAAAAAAAAATCATATACATTGAATTTGACAAATTTAAAAGTGAATTTAACATTCATTCACAGGTGCATGTTTCTTTGATATATGGAAATCTGCTCGGATTGTGTTTAAAATAATAAAAATGCATTAAAAATACATTGTTTTGAAATTATACATCTCGTATTTTTAGATTCCTGAATACATTAGATTAAAATAAAATCATAGAAATATAATTAGACAAATTTAAAAGTGAATTTAACATTCATTCACAGGTGCATTTTCCTTCTCTAAATGGATATCTGCTCGATTTGTCTTTACAATTATAAAAATGCATTAAAAATACATGGTTTTGAAACTATATATCTCGTGTTTTACATTCCAGAATACATTAAATTAAAATAAAATCATATACATGGAATTTGACAAATTTAAAAGTTAATTTAACATTCATTCACAGGTGCATGTTTCTTTGATATATGGAAATCTGCTCGGATTGTGTTTAAAATAATAAAAATGCATTAAAAATACATAGTTTAGAAATTATACATCTCGTATTTTTACATTCCAGAATACGTTAGATTAAAATAAAATCATAAAAATTTAATTTGACACATTTAAAAATGATTTTATCATTCATTCACAGGTGCATTTTCCTTCTCTATATGGATATCTGCTGGATTTATCTTTACAATTATAAAAATGCATTAAAAATACATTGTTTTGAAACTATACATCTCGTATTTGTACTTTCCAGAATACATTAGATTAAAATAAAATCATAGAAATTTAATTTGACACAATTAAAAATGAATTTATCATTCATTTACAGATGCATTTTCCTTCTCTATATGGATATCTGCTCGATTTGTTTTTAAACTAATAAAAATGCATTACAAATACATTGCTTTGAAACTGTGCATCTCGTATTTTTACATTCCAGATTGCAATTAGATTTAAATAAAATCATAGAAATTTAATTTGACACATTTAAAAGTGAATTTAACATACATTCAGAGGTGCATTTTACTTTTCTATATGGATATCTGCTCGATTTGTCTTTAAAATTATAAAAATGCATTGAAAATACGTTGTTTTGAAACTGTGCATCTCGTATTTTTACATTCTAGAATGCAATTAGATTTAAATAAAATCATAGAAATTTAATTTGACACATTTAAAAATGAATTTATCATTCATTTACAGATGCATGTTTCTTTGATATATGGAAATCTGCTCGGATTGTGTTTAAAATAATAAAAATGCATTAAAAATACATGGTTTTGAAACTATATATCTCGTGTTTTACATTCCAGAATACATTAGATTAAAATAAAATCATATAAATTTAATTTGACACATATAAAAATGAATTTATCATTCATTCACAGGTGCATTTTCCTTCTCTATATGGATATCTGCTCGATTTGTCTTTAAAATTATAAAAATGCATTGAAAATACGTTGTTTTGAAACTGTGCATCTCGTATTTTTACATTCCAGAATACATTAGATTAAACTAAAATCATAGACATTTAATTTGACACATTAAAAAATGAATTTGTCATTCAATAACAGGTGCATGATTCTTTGATATATGGAAATCTGCTCAAATTTGTTAAAAATTATTAAAATGCATTACAAATACTTTGTTTTGAAACTGTGCATCTCGTATTTTTACATTCCAGAATGCATTAGATTGAAATAAAATCATAGAAATTTAATTTGATACATTAAAAAGTGAATTTATCATTCATTTACAGATGCATGTTTCTTTGATATATGGAAATCTGCTCGAATTGTGTTTAAAATTATTAAAATGCATTAAAAATACATTCTTTTGAAACTATACAACTCGTATTTTTATATTCCAACATAGATTAGATTAAAATAAAATCTTAGAAATTTAATTTGACACATATAAAAATGAATTTATCATTAATTTACAGATGCATTTTCCATCTCTATATGGATATCTGCTCGATTTGTTTTTAAAATAATAAAAATGCATTAAAAATACATTGTTTTGAAACTATACATCTCGTGTTTTTACATTCCAGAATACATTATATTAAACTAAAATCATAGAAATTTAATTTGACACATTTAAAAATAAATTTATCATTCATTTACAGATGCATGTTTCTTTGATATATGGAAATCTGCTCGGATTGTGTTTAAAATAATAAAAATGCATTAAAAATACATTGTTTTGAAACTATACATCTCGTGTTTTTACATTCCAGAATACATTATATTAAACTAAAATCATAGAAATTTAATTTGACACATTTAAAAATAAATTTATCATTCATTTACAGATGCATTTTCCTTCTCTATATGGATATCTGCTCGGTTTGTTTTTAAAATAAAAAAAATGCATTACAAATACATTGCTTTGAAAATGTGCATCTCGTATTTTTACATTCCAGAATGCAATTAGATTTAAATAAAATCATAGAAATTTAATTTGACACATTTAAAAGTGAATTTAACATTCATTCAGAGGTGCATTTTACTTTTCTATATGGATATCTGCTTGATTTGCATTTAACATTATAAACATGCATTACAAATACATTGTTTTGAAACTGTGTATCTCGTATTTTTACATTCCAGCATACATTAGATTAAAATAAAATCTTAGAAATTTAATTTGACACATTTAAAAATGAATTTATCATTCAATAACAGGAGCATGATTATTTGATATATGGAAATCTGCTCGAATTGTGTTTAAATATATTAAAATGCATTAAAAATACATGGTTTTGAAACTATACATCCCGTTTTTTTACATTCCAGAATACATTAGATTTAAATAAAATCATAGAAATTTAATTAGACACATTTAAAAATGAATTTATCATTCATTTACAGACGCATGTTTCTTTGATATATGGAAATCTGCTCGGATTGTGTTTAAAATAATAAAAATGCATTAAAAATACATTGTTTTGAAACTATACATCTCGTGTTTTTACATTCCAGAATACATTATATTAAACTAAAATCATAGAAATTTAATTTGACACATTTAAAAATAAATTTATCATTCATTTACAGATGCATTTTCCTTCTCTATATGGATATCTGCTCGATTTGCTTTTAAAATAAAAAAAATGCTTTACAAATACATTGCTTTGAAAATGTGCATCTCGTATTTTTACATTCCAGAATGCAATTAGATTTAAATAAAATCATAGAAATTTAATTTGACACATTTAAAAGTGAATTTAACATTCATTCAGAGGTGCATTTTCCTTCTCTATATGGATATCTGCTCGATTTGTTTTTAAAATAAAAAAATGCATTACAAATACATTGCTTTGAAACTATACATCTCGTGTTTTTACATTCCAGAATACATTATATTAAACTAAAATCATAGAAATTTAATTTGACACATTTAAAAATAAATTTATCATTCATTTACAGATGCATTTTCCTTCTCTATATGGATATCTGCTCGATTTGTTTTTAAAATAAAAAAAATGCATTAAAAATACATTGTTTTGAAACTATACATCTCGTATTTTTACATTCCAGAATACATTAGATTAAAATAAAATCATAGAAACTTAATTTGACACATATAAAAATGAATTTATCATTCATTCACAGGTGCATTTTCCTTCTCTATATGGATATCTGCTCGATTTATCTTTACAATTATAAAAATGCATTAAAAATACATTGTTTTGAAACTATACATCTCGTATTTTTACATTCCAGAATACATTAGATTAAAAAAAAATTATAGAAATTTAATTTGACACATTTAAAAATGAATTTATCATTCATTTACAGTTGCATGTTTCATTGATATATGGAAATCTGCTCGATTTGTTTTAAAATAGTAAAAATGCATTAAAAATACATTGTTTTGAAAGTATACATCTCGTATTTTTACATTCCAGAATGCATTAGATTAAAATAAAATCATAGAAATTTAATTTGACACATTTAAAAATGAATTAATCATACAATAACAGGTGTATGATTCTTTGATATATGGATATCTGCTCGGTTTGTCTTTAAAAACATAAAAATGCATTAAAAATACATAGTTTTGAAATCATATATCTCGTATTTTTACATTCCAGAATACATTAGATTAAAATAAAATCATAGAAACTTAATTTGACAAATTTAAAAGTGAATTTAACATTCATTCACAGGTGCATGATTCTTTGATATATGGATATCTGCTCGGTTTGTCTTTAAAAACATAAAAATGCATTAAAAATACATAGTTTTGAAATCATATATCTCGTATTTTTACATTCCAGAATACATTAGATTAAAATAAAATCATAGAAACTTAATTTGACACATATAAAAATGAATTTATCATTCATTCACAGGTGCATTTTCCTTCTCTATATGGATATCTGCTCGATTTGTTTTAAAATAATAAAAATGCATTAAAAATACATTGTTTTGAAAGAATACATCTCGTATTCTTACATTCCAGAATGCTTTAGATTAAAATAAAATCAAAGAAATTTAATTTGACACATTTAAAAATGAATTTATCATTCATTCACAGGTGTATTTTCCTTCTCTATATGTATATCTGCTCGATTTGTTTTAAAATAATAAAAATGCATTAAAAATACATTGGTTTGAAACTATACAACTCGTAATTTTATATTCCAGAATACATTAGATTAAAATAAAATCATAGAAATTTAATTTGACACATTTAAAAATGAATTTATCATTCATTTACAAATGAATGTTTCATTGATATATGGAAATCTGCTCGAACTGTTTATATAATAATAAAAATGCATTAAAAATACATTGTTTTGAAACTATACAACTCGTAATATTACATTCCGGAATACATTAGATTAAAATAAAATCATAGAAATTTAATTTGACACATTTAAAAATGAATTTATCATTAATTTACAGATGCATGTTTCATTGATATATGGAAATCTGCTCGATTTGTTTTAAAATAGTAAAAATGCATTAAAAATACATTGTTTTGAAAGTATACATCTCGTATTTTTACATTCCAGAATGCATTAGATTAAAATAAAATCATAGAAATTTAATTTGACACATTTAAAAATGAATTAATCATACAATAACAGGTGTATGATTCTTTGATATATGGATATCTGCTCGGTTTGTCTTTAAAAACATAAAAATGCATTAAAAATACATAGTTTTGAAATCATATATCTCGTATTTTTACATTCCAGAATGCATTAGATTAAAATAAAATCATAGAAATTTAATTTGACACATTTAAGAATGAATTTATCATTCATTCACAGGTGCATTTTCCTTCTCTATATGTATTGTAGTATCGAGTACTGCCTACCTGCGACGGGCGTGCGGGGCGGAGTGTGCATACCTGTTGTGTGTGCGTGAGTGTGTGTGTGTGGGTGCGGTGTGTACCGGTTGTATGTGTAATCAGGTGAAATGCGTCATACGGCGTTTTGGGGTTTATAGCTTCGCCCTACCCCCTGCGGAATGTAAAATGTTGTGAGGACGACTCGAGTGTATTTTTGAGAAAAAAGGCAAGTAGTCTAATTTCGCCCTTTTACCGTAACGCTTGTCGAACTAACCGAAAAGATCCATTTGTAATTACTTGTACGTTTGAATATATTTTCACTATTATTTATTTATTAATTGTCCTCTATTAATTCCATCTTTTAAACCTATCCCACAATTTTTGGGGGCTCAGCCGGGATTGGTGAAGTTATTTGAGTGAACGAGGGATTTTTTAATAAATAAATTAAAAGAAGAAAAAGATGTCGGTGATGCCGGAAAACAACCTTACGCTTGCGAAGGACAGCGATAAGGAGCTAAACCACATGACGGTCGCTCTCCTCAGAAGTGAATTAAAGAAACGTAAGCTAAGGACGACCGGAAACAAGGACGAATTAATTCAAAGATTCAAGGCGATCTTGGCACTAGAAAACGAACACGGTGAGGAAGACGAAGAGGGTGAAGATGATGAGGCTCAAGACAAAGATGAAGGAAACGACGAAAGCACGGAGGATGGTGACGACGAAGCCGAAAGAACGTTACGGCGAGCAACTCCTCGCGGAAGGCGAAGCACGGAAGGTATGCGTCAAAATGAAATCCCACTGACATTCAAAGACGTGGAAGCCTCGCTGAGTAATTTTTGCGGAGACGACGAGCAAAATGTAGACCATTGGATAGAAGAATTCGAAGAAATGGCGGATCTATGCCAATGGTCTAACGTGCAAAGAGTAGCCTACGCAAAAAGACTGCTAGCAGGATCGGCGAAGCTTTTCGTGAAGTACGAAAGAACCCTAAAGACGTGGACAAAATTGAAGACGGCACTGAAAGCGGAATTCGCCGAAATCATAGATAGCTACGCGGTTCACAAGGAATTATCCTCGAGGAAGAAAAAGGTAGATGAAAGCTTCCATGTATACATCTACAAAATGCTGGAAATCGCGGCAAAAGCCGAGGTGGAAACGCGGGCTACCATCCGATATATCATCGAAGGCGTGCAAGACGCGGCAGCCAACAAAGCAATATTGTATGGAGCGAAGACGATCCGAGAGCTTAAGGACAAAGCTCAACAATATGAGGCAATGAAAAAAGAAGAGAGAGCAAAACCAAGAACCGTAAAAAGTGAAGATAAGAGGAAAGAAGCAAGGCCGGAGGAAGTGACGTCGAAGAAGCGATGCTACAACTGCGGAAGTAAGGCGCACGTGAGTAAAGAATGCCCGTCGAAGGACAAAGGCACCAAGTGCTTTAAATGTAATGAGTTCGGACACATAGCCGCGAAATGTACGGATAAGATACCTCCTAATGTAAGCGTGTGTTCGGAGCGTAAACCCGGCTGCAAAAAACAGCTAAAGGAGGTGACGATTAACGGCGAAAAAGTCCTCGCGATTATTGATACGGCAGCGGACCTTAGTCTTATAAGAAAAAACTTTTACGAGCTAATCGGAGCGCCGAATTTAAGTAGAGGGACGTGGTTTGAAGGCGTGGGAGCGCTAAACGCGACAAACGGCGCGTTCTTTGCAAAAACGTCGGTGGACAACGAGGAGTTCGCGATCAAGTTTCATGTAGTGAGCGACGAACTCATGCAATACAATGTGTTGATAGGAGCCGATTTTTTAAACACCGTCGATCTACACTCCGTGGGAGGAAAGATTAAAATTAAAAAAATACAAACGTTAACTGATGATAATTTAACAAATATCCCCGAAGTTTTTTTTATTAAAACCGCGGATGAAAAGTCTGAATATAACCTAGATCATATAGAGGACGAAGCGACGCGAAAAGAAATTGATACGCTCATTAAAACCTACAAACCCGTGAAATCAAACGATTCTAGGATTAAAATGAAAATTATCCTTAACGACGAAACCCCGATATACGAGAGAGCGCGTAGACTTTCGCCGTTAGAAAAAAAAGAAGTGGATAGCCAAATAGAGAGCTGGCTAGCCGACGGAATTATTAAAATTTCTAACTCGGAGTACGCGAGCCCGATAGTTCTAGGAAAAAAAAAGAACGGCGAAACGCGTATATGTGTGGATTTTCGGAAGCTAAATAAAATTATCATTAAAGATCGCTTCCCGCTGCCCCTTATCGAGGACCAAATAGATGCTCTTCAAGGCGCGAAAATTTTCACTGCGCTAGATCTAAAAAATGGATTTTTCCACGTGCCGGTAGACGAAAACAGTCAAAAATATTTATCTTTTATTACGCCGACGGGACAATACGAATTTCTGAAAGCACCGTTTGGATTGTGTAATTCGCCCGCGATCTTTCAAAAATTTATTAACGCGGTGTTCAGGAAATTAATAGACAACGGAACGATTCTTACCTTTTTAGACGACATGATTATACCGGCGAATGGCGTGAAAGACGCGTTAGTAAAGCTAAAGGAAGTTTTAAAGACCGCGAGCGCAGCCGGACTAATTATAAACTGGAAGAAATGCCAGTTTCTTCAAAAAAATATAGAGTATCTAGGCTACGTCATCGAAAACGGGACGATTAAACCCTCTGAAAACAAAAAAAAAGCCGTATTTGAATTCCCCATGCCGAAGAACGTTAAAGATGTGCAAAGTTTTCTTGGGCTTTCCGGTTATTTTCGCAAGTTTATCCGTAATTATTCTATAATAGCACGACCCCTTACCGATCTATTAAGAAAAAATGTCACCTTCCAAATAACCGACGTAGAAAAGCACGCGATTAACCAACTAAAGCATATCCTCGCGAGCGAACCGATATTGAGATTATACAACACGAAAGCCGAAACCGAACTGCACACGGACGCGTCGAAGTTTGGCTTCGGAGCGATATTGCTGCAAAAAGATTGTATCGATAATCGTTTCCATCCGATCTACTATGCGAGTGGTAAAACGACGCCGGCCGAAGAAAAATATACCAGCTACGAGCTCGAGGTGCTGGCAATAGTAAAATCGCTAAAAAAATTCAGGGTTTATCTCCAGGGAATAAACTTCAAAATCGTAACGGACTGTAAGGCGTTCACGATGACAATGAAAAAAAAAGAACTAAGCGTACGCGTGGCAAGATGGGCGTTGTTCTTGGAGGAATTCTCGTATGCGATTGAGCATAGATCTAGCGTGAGTATGAAGCATGTAGATGCACTGAGTAGAAATCCGATAGGAAGCGCTATGGTAATTCACGAGAGTAACGACGATTTGATAGTTAAATTAAGAAATGCGCAAAATGCCGGTAAAACTATTGTAAATATTGCGGAATCGGTTAGATTAAATAAGAATCAAAATTTTAAAATCAAGGATGGATTACTTTATAAGGAAGTCGATGATGAATTATTGTTAGTAGTACCGGCCAAAATGCAAAATCAAATAATTAGACAAACTCACGAACGCGGGCATTTTGGAATCAATAAGACGGAAAGTTTAATTAAAAAAGATTTTTGGTTTAAAGCGCTCCGCGAAAAGGTAACCGAAGTCATCGCGAACTGCATTAATTGTATTCTAGCGGAAAAAAAACAGGGAAAACAAGAAGGGTTTTTAAATACTATAAATAAAGGCAGCGTGCCGTTCGATACATACCATATTGATCATGTGGGACCGCTAAAATCATCGAGAAAAACGTATAAACATATATTAGTTGTCGTGGATGCGTTCACAAAATTTGTATGGTTATACCCGACTAAATCTACCGACGCCAAGGAGGTAATTAATCGATTAGAAAGACAGGCGGTAAACTTCGGTAATCCGCGAAGAATTGTGTCCGATCGAGGCAGCGCCTTCACCTGCATTGCATTTCAAGAGTATTGTAAAAGCGAAAATATCGAACATCTGCTAATAGCGACGGGAGTCCCCCGTGGTAATGGCCAAGTCGAGCGGATAAACCGGACAATTATCCCTCTAATTACGAAACTTACAGCGCCTAAGCCCGAGGACTGGTTCAAACATGTCGAGAAATGCCAAGTGTATTTGAACGCCACGCCAAGTCGAAGCACGAATAAACCGCCGTTTAAGCTATTATTTGGAACGGATATGCGAATGAAGGAGAATCTAAACGTCCGCGAAATCATAGAAGAGGAGTTCATAAAGGATTTCGAAGAAAGTCGTGATAAGATTCGAGGAGACGCTAGAGAAAGGATAGGCCGAATACAAGAGGAGAATAGAAAGACATACAATAAAAGAAGGAAGGCGGCGAGGAAATATAAAAACGGGGACCTAGTCGCAATAAAACGGACACAGACGGGACCCGGCTTGAAGTTTTCAGCGAAATTTCTTGGCCCGTACCGGGTAATAAAAGTAAAGAGAAATGATAGGTATGACGTGGAAAAGCTAGGTCAAACGGAAGGGCCACAACGAACAACAACATCGGCTGACCACATGAAATTATGGGCGTTCCCGTCCGACATGGAGTCCGACGAAGACTAACAGGTAATGGCGACAACGTGCCTGTTATAACACATTCCTAGTATAAACTACAAAAAAAAAAAAAAAAAAAACACCTGAGGACAGTTGTGATATCAGGACGGCCGAATGTAGTATCGAGTACTGCCTACCTGCGACGGGCGTGCGGGGCGGAGTGTGCATACCTGTTGTGTGTGCGTGAGTGTGTGTGTGTGGGTGCGGTGTGTACCGGTTGTATGTGTAATCAGGTGAAATGCGTCATACGGCGTTTTGGGGTTTATAGCTTCGCCCTACCCCCTGCGGAATGTAAAATGTTGTGAGGACGACTCGAGTGTATTTTTGAGAAAAAAGGCAAGTAGTCTAATTTCGCCCTTTTACCGTAACGCTTGTCGAACTAACCGAAAAGATCCATTTGTAATTACTTGTACGTTTGAATATATTTTCACTATTATTTATTTATTAATTGTCCTCTATTAATTCCATCTTTTAAACCTATCCCACAGTATATCTGCTCGATTTGTTTTAAAATAATAAAAATGCATTAAAAATACATTGTTTGGAAAGTACACATCTCGTATTTTTACATTCCAGAATGCAATTAGATTAAAATAAAATCATAGAAATTTAATTTGACACATTTAAAAAAGAATTTATCATTCATTTACAGATGAATGTTTCATTGATATATGGAAATCTGCTCGAATTGTTTATATAATAATAAAAATGCATTAAAAATACATTGTTTTGAAACTATACATCTCGTATTTTTACATTCCAGAATGCATTAGATTAAAATAAAATCATAGAAATTTAATTTGACATATTTGAAAGTGAGTTTGTCATTCAATAACAGGTGTATGATTCTTTGATATATGGATATCTGCTCGGTTTGTCTTTAAAAACATAAAAATGCATTAAAAATACATAGTTTTGAAATCATATATCTCGTATTTTTACATTCCAGAATGCATTAGATTAAAAAAAAATCATAGAAATTTAATTTGACACATTTAAAAATGAATTTATCATTCATTTACATATGCA
>JACCHV010000322.1:0-10840 GCA_018907245.1 Eupristina koningsbergeri
AAAATGCAAAAAAACAAGATATATTAGAGTATCAAAATAATGCAAATAAAATGCATTTTCAAATTTTCTTTATATTATATTTCAAGTTTTTTTATATTAAAAATGGTATAATGCACTTGGGAGTGCATTAATACATTGCATATAATGATGAGACTTCGAGTTTTAAGGCAAAAATCTTAGTTTGATGCACTTTAAAATGCAAAAAAAACAAGATATATTAGAGTATCAAAATAACGCAAATAAAATGCATTTTCGAATATTTGAATTAAAATTTACAAGTTTTTTTATATTAAAACGGTGTACTTATGGGTACATTAAAAACTTGCATATAATTGTGAGAATTTGATTTTTAAGGCAAAAATCTTAGATTTATGCACTTTATAAATGTAAAAAACAAGATATATTAGAGTATAAAAATAATGCAAATAAAATGCATTTTCGATATTTGAATTAAAATTTACAAGTTTTTTTATATTAAAATGGTAAAATGCACTTGTGAGTGCATTAAAAACTTGCATATAATAATGAGATTTCGATTTTCACGGAAAAAATCTTGGTTTTATTCACATTATAATGTAAAAAACAAGATATTTTAGAGTATCAAAATAATGCAAATAAAATGCATTTTCGATATTTGAATTAAAATTTACAAGTTTTTTTATATTAAAACGGTAAAATGTACTTATGGGTACATTAAAAACTTGCATATAATTGTGAGAATTTGATTTTTAAGGCAAAAATCTTAGATTTATGCCCTTTAAATGCAAAAAAACAAGATATATTAGAGTATCAAAAATAATGCAAATAAAATGCATTTTCGATATTTGAATTAAAATTTACAAGTTTTTTTATATTAAACGGTAAAATGTACTTGGTACATTAAAAACTTGCATATAATTGTGAGAATTTGATTTTTAAGGCAAAAATCTTAGATTTATGCATTTATAATGTAAAAAACAAGATATTTTAGAGTATCAAAAAATGCAAATAAAATGCATTTTTGATATTTGAATTAAAATTTACAGTTTTTTTATATTAAAATGGTAAAATGCACTTGTGGATGCATTAAAAACTTGCATATAATTATGAGTATTTGATTTTTATGGCAAAAATCTTAGTTTTATGCCCTTTAAAATGCAAAAAAACAAGATATTTTAGAGTATCAAAATAATGCAAATAAAATGCATTTTCGATATTTGAATTAAAATTTACAAGTTTTTTTATATTAAAATGGTAAAATGCACTTGTGAATGCATTAAAAACTTGCATATAATTATGAGTATTTGATTTTTATGGCAAAAATCTTAGTTTTATGCCCTTTAAAATGCAAAAAAACAAGATATATTAGAGTATAAAAATAATGCAAATAAAATGCATTTTCGAATATTTGAATTAAAATTTGGTATTTTTTTTATATTAAAACGGTAAAATGTACTTGTGGATGCATTAAAAACTTGCATATAATTATGAATATTTGATTTTTATGGCAAAAATCTTAGTTTTATGCATTTTATAATATTAAAAAACAAGATATATTAGAGTATAAAAATAATGCAAAAAAAATGCATTTTCGAATATTTGACTTAGAATTTGGTATTTTTTTTATATTAAATTGGTAAAATGCACTTCCGAGTGCATTAAAAACTTGCATATAATAATGAGATTTCGATTTTCACGGAAAAAATCTTGGTTTTATTCACATTATAATGTAAAAAACAAGATATTTTAGAGTATCAAAATAATGCAAATAAAATGCATTTTCGATATTTGAATTAAAATTTACACGTTTTTTTATATTAAAATGGTAAAATGCACTTGTGAATGCATTAAAAACTTGCATATAATTATGAGTATTTGATTTTTATGGCAAAAATCTTAGTTTTATGCCCTTTAAAATGCAAAAAAACAAGATATTTTAGTGTATCAAAATAATGCAAATAAAATGCATTTTCGAAATTTGAATTAAAATTTACAAGTTTTTTTATATTAAAACGGTAAAATGTACTTATGGGTACATTAAAAACTTGCATATAATTGTGAGAATTTGATTTTTAAGGCAAAAATCTTAGATGTATGCATTTTATAATATTAAAAAACAAGATATATTAGAGTATCAAAAAAAGCAAATAAAATGCATTTTCGATATTTGAATTAAAATTTACAAGTTTTTTTATATTAAAACGGTAAAATGTACTTATGGGTATATTAAAAACTTGCATATAATTGTGAGAATTTGATTTTTAAGGCAAAAATCTTAGATTTATGCATTTTATAATATTAAAAAACAAGATATATTAGAGTATCAAAATAATGCAAATAAAATGCATTTTCGATATTTGAATTAAAATTTACAAGTTTTTTTATATTAAAATGGTAAAATGCACTTGTGGATGCATTAAAAACTTGCATATAATTATGAGTATTTGATTTTTATGGCAAAAATCTTAGTTTTATGCCCTTTAAAATGCAAAAAAACAAGATATTTTAGAGTATCAAAATAATGCAAATAAAATGCATTTTCGATATTTGAATTAAAATTTACAAGTTTTTTTTATATTAAAACGGTAAAATGTACTTATGGGTACATTAAAAACTTGCATATAATTGTGAGAATTTGATTTTTAAGGCAAAAATCTTAGATTTATGCATTTTATAATATTAAAAAACAAGATATATTAGAGTATCAAAAAAAGCAAATAAAATGCATTTTCGATATTTGAATTAAAATTTACAAGTTTTTTTATATTAAAATGGTAAAATGCACTTGTGATGCATTAAAAACTTGCATATTATAATGAGATTTCGATTTTCAAAGAAAAAATCTTGGTTTTATTCACTTTATAATGTAAAAAACAAGATATTTTAGAGTATCAAAATAATGCAAATAAAATGCATTTTCGATATTTGAATTAAAATTTACACGTTTTTTTATATTAAAATGGTAAAATGCACTTATGAATGCATTAAAAACTTTCATATAATTATATGAATATGATTTTTTAGGCATCAGTCTTGGTTTTATTGCACTTTATAATGTAAAAAACAAGATATATTAGAGTATAAAAATAATGCAAATAAAATGCATTTTCGAATATTTGAATTAAAATTTGGTATTTTTTTTATATTCTATTGGTAAAATGCACTTCCGAGTGCATTAAAAACTTGCATATAATAATGAGATTTAGATTTTCAAGGAAAAAATCTTGGTTTTATTCTATTTATAATACAAAAAAACAAGATATTTTAGAGTATGAAAATAATGCAAATAAAATGCATTTTCGATATTTGAATTAAAATTTACAAGTTTTTTTATAATAAAATGGTAAAATGCACTTGTGGATGCATTAAAAACTTGCATATAATTATGAGTATTTGATTTTTATGGCAGAAATCTTAGTTTTATGCCCTTTAAAATGCAAAAAAACAAGATATTTTAGAGTATCAAAATAATGCAAATAAAATGCATTTTCGATATTTGAATTAAAATTTACAAGTTTTTTTATATTAAATCGGTAAAATGCACTTATGGGTATATTAAAAACTTGCATATAATTGTGAGAATTTGATTTTTAAGGCAAAAATCTTAGATTTATGCATTTTATAATATTAAAAAACAAGATATATTAGAGTATCAAAAAAAGCAAATAAAATGCATTTTCGATATTTGAATTAAAATTTACAAGTTTTTTTTTATTAAATCGGTAAAATGCACTTATGGGTATATTAAAAACTTGCATATAATTGTGAGAATTTGATTTTTAAGGTAAAAATCTTGGTTTTATTCACATTATAATGTAAAAAACAAGATATTTTAGAGTATGAAAATAATGCAAATAAAATGCATTTTCGATATTTGAATTAAAATTTACAAGTTTTTTTATATTAAAATGGTAAAATGCACTTGTGACTGCATTAAAAACTTGCATATAATTGTGAGAATTTGATTTTTAAGGCAAAAATCTTGGTTTTATTCACATTATAATGTAAAAAACAAGATATTTTAGAGTATGAAAATAATGCAAATAAAATGCATTTTCGATATTTGAATTAAAATTTACAAGTTTTTTTATAATAAAAAGGTAAAATGCACTTGTGGATGCATTAAAAACTTGCATATAATTATGAGTATTTGATTTTTATGGCAAAAATCTTAGTTTTATGCCCTTTAAAATGCAAAAAAACAAGATATTTTAGAGTATCAAAATAATGCAAATAAAATGCATTTTCGATATTTGAATTAAAATTTACACGTTTTTTTATATTAAATCGGTAAAATGCACTTATGGGTATATTAAAAACTTGCATATAATTGTGAGAATTTGATTTTTAAGGCAAAAATCTTAGATTTATGCATTTTATAATATTAAAAAACAAGATATATTAGAGTATCAAAAAAAGCAAATAAAATGCATTTTCGATATTTGAATTAAAATTTACAAGTTTTTTTTTATTAAATCGGTAAAATGCACTTATGGGTATATTAAAAACTTGCATATAATTGTGAGAATTTGATTTTTAAGGTAAAAATCTTGGTTTTATTCACATTATAATGTAAAAAACAAGATATTTTAGAGTATGAAAATAATGCAAATAAAATGCATTTTCGATATTTGAATTAAAATTTACAAGTTTTTTTATAATAAAATGGTAAAATGCACTTGTGGATGCATTAAAAACTTGCATATAATTATGAGTATTTGATTTTTATGGCAAAAATCTTAGTTTTATGCCCTTTAAAATGCAAAAAAACAAGATATTTTAGAGTATCAAAATAATGCAAATAAAATGCATTTTTGAATATTTGAATTAAAATTTACTAGTTTTTTATATTAAAACGGTAAAATGCACTTGTGAATGCATTAAAAACTTGCATGTAATTGTGAGAATTTGATTTTTAAGGCAAAAATCTTAGATTTATGCATTTTATAATATTAAAAAACAAGATATATTAGAGTATCAAAAAAAGCAAATAAAATGCATTTTCGATATTTGAATTAAAATTTGGTATTTTTTTCAGATTAAAACGGTAAAATGCACTTGTGAATGCATTAAAAACTTGCATATAATAATGAGATTTCGATATTCAAAGAAAAAATCTTGGTTTTATGCACTTTAAAATGCTAAAAAACAAGATATTTTAGAGTATCAAAATAATGCAAATAAAATGGATTTTCGATATTTGAATTAAAATTTACACGTTTTTTTATATTAAAATGGTAAAATGCACTTGTGAATGCATTAAAAACTTGCATATAATTGTGAGAATTTGATTTTTAAGGCAAAAATCTTAGATTTATGCATTTTATAATATTAAAAAACAAGATATATTAGAGTATCAAAAAAAGCAAATAAAATGCATTTTCGAATATTTGAATTAAAGTTTACAAGTTTTTTATATTAAAACGGTAAAATGCACTTGTGAATGCATTAAAAACTTTCATATAATTATAAGAATATGATTTTTTAGGCATCAATCTTGGTTTTATGCACTTTATAATGTAAAAAACAAGATATATTAGAGTATAAAAATAATGCAAATAAAATGCATTTTAGAATATTTGAATTAAAACTTGGTATTTTTTTTATATTAAATTGGTAAAATGCACTTCCGAGTGCATCAAAAACTTGCATATAATAATGAGATTTCGATTTTCACGGAAAAAATCTTGGTTTTATTCACATTATAGTGTAAAAAACAAGATATTTTAGAGTATCAAAATAATGCAAATAAAATGCATTTTCGATATTTGAATTAAAATTTAGAAGTTTTTTTATATTAAAATGGTAAAATGCACTTGTGAATGCATTAAAAACTTGCTTATAATTATGAGAATTTGATTTTTAAGGCAAAAATCTTGGTTTTATTCACTTTAAAATGCTAAAAAACAAGATATTTTAGAGTATCAAAATAATGCAAATAAAATGCATTTTCGATATTTGAATTAAAATTTACAAGTTTTTTCATATTAAAACGGTAAAATGCACTTGTGAATGCATTAAAAACTTGCATATAATAATGAGAATTTGATTTTTAAGGCAAAAATCTTGGTTTTATTCACTTTATAATGTAAAAAACAAGATATATTAGAGTATAAAAATAATGCAAATAAAATGCATTTTCGATATTTGAATTAAAATTTACAAGTTTTTTCATATTAAAACGGTAAAATGCACTTGTGAATGCATTAAAAACTTGCATATAATAATGAGATTTCGATATTCAAAGAAAAAATCTTGGTTTTATTCACTTTAAAATGCTAAAAAACAAGATATTTTAGAGTATCAAAATAATGCAAATAAAATGCATTTTCGATATTTGAATTAAAATTTACAAGTTTTTTTATATTAAAATGGTAAAATGCACTTTGTGGATGCATTAAAAACTTGCATATAATAATGAGATTTCGATTTTCACGGAAAAAATCTTGGTTTTATTCACATTATAATGTAAAAAACAAGATATTTTAGAGTATCAAAATAATGCAAATAAAATGCATTTTCGATATTTGAATTAAAATTTACAAGTTTTTTTATATTAAAATGGTAAAATGCACTTGTGACTGCATTAAAAACTTGCATATTATAAAGAGATTTCGATTTTCAAAGAAAAAATCTTGGTTTTATTCACTTTATAATGTAAAAAACAAGATATTTTAGAGTATCAAAATAATGCAAATAAAATGCATTTTCGAATATTTGAATTAAAATTTGGTATTTTTTTTATATTCTATTGGTAAAATGCACTTCCGAGTGCATTAAAAACTTGCATATAATAATGAGATTTCGATTTTCAAGGAAAAAATCTTGGTTTTATTCTATTTATAATGCAAAAAAACAAGATATTTTAGAGTATCAAAATAATGCAAATAAAATGCATTTTCGATATTTGAATTAAAATTTACAAGTTTTTTTATATTAAATCGGTAAAATGCACTTATGGGTATATTAAAAACTTGCATATAATTGTGAGAATTTGATTTTTAAGGCAAAAATCTTAGATTTATGCATTTTATAATATTAAAAAACAAGATATATTAGAGTATCAAAAAAAGCAAATAAAATGCATTTTCGATATTTGAATTAAAATTTACAAGTTTTTTTATATTAAAACGGTAAAATGTACTTATGGGTACATTAAAAACTTGCATATAATTGTGAGAATTTGACTTTTAAGGCAAAAATCTTAGATTTATGCATTTTATAATATTAAAAAACAAGATATATTAGAGTATCAAAAAAAGCAAATAAAATGCATTTTCGATATTTGAATTAAAATTTACAAGTTTTTTTATATTAAAACGGTAAAATGTACTTATGGGTACATTAAAAACTTGCATATAATTGTGAGAATTTGATTTTTAAGGCAAAAATCTTAGATTTATGCATTTTATAATATTAAAAAACAAGATATATTAGAGTATCAAAAAAAGCAAATAAAATGCATTTTCGATATTTGAATTAAAATTTACAAGTTTTTTTATATTAAAACGGTAAAATGTACTTATGGGTACATTAAAAACTTGCATATAATTGTGAGAATATGATTTTTTAGGCAAAAATCTTCGTTTTATGCCCTTTAAAATGCAAAAAAACAAGATATATTAGAGTTTAAAAATAATGCAAATAAAATGCATTTTCGATATTTGAATTAAAATTTACAAGTTTTTTTATATTAAAACGGTAAAATGTACTTATGGGTATATTAAAAACTTGCATATAATTGTGAGAATTTGATTTTTAAGGCAAAAATCTTAGATTTATGCATTTTATAATGTAAAAAACAAGATATATTAGAGTATAAAAATAATGCAAATAAAATGCATTTTCGAATATTTGAATTAAAATTTGGTATTTTTTTTATATTAAATTGGTAAAATGCACTTGTGAATGCATTAAAAACTTGCTTATAATTATGAGAATATGATTTTTTAGGCATCAATCTTGGTTTTATGCACTTTATAATGTAAAAAAAAAAGATATTTTAGAGTATCAAAATAATGCAAATAAAATGCATTTTCGATATTTGAATAAAAATTTACAAGTTTTTTTATATTAAAATGGTAAAATGCACTTGTGAATGCATTAAAAACTTGCATATTATAATGAGATTTCGATTTTCAAACAAAAAATCTTGGTTTTATTCACTTTATAATGTAAAAAACAAGATATTTTAGAGTATCAAAATAATGCAAATAAAATGCATTTTCGATATTTGAATTAAAATTTACACGTTTTTTTATATTAAAATGGGAAAATGGACTTGTGAATGCATTAAAAACTTTCATATAATTATATGAATATGATTTTTTAGGCATCAGTCTTGGTTTTATTGCACTTTATAATGTAAAAAACAAGATATATTAGAGTATAAAAATAATGCAAATAAAATGCATTTTCGAATATTTGAATTAAAACTTGGTATTTTTTTTATATTAAATTGGTAAAATGGACTTGTGAATGCAATAAAAACTTTCATATAATTATATGAATATGATTTTTTAGGCATCAGTCTTGGTTTTATTGCACTTTATAATGTAAAAAACAAGATATATTAGAGTATAAAAATAATGCAAATAAAATGCATTTTCGAATATTTGAATTAAAGTTTACAAGTTTTTTATATTAAAACGGTAAAATGCACTTGTGAATGCATTAAAAACTTTCATATAATTATAAGAATATGATTTTTTAGGCATCAATCTTGGTTTTATGCACTTTATAATGTAAAAAACAAGATATATTAGAGTATAAAAATAATGCAAATAAAATGCATTTTAGAATATTTGAATTAAAATTTACAAGTTTTTTTATATTAAAATGGTAAAATGCACTTGTGGATGCATTAAAAACTTGCATATAATAATGAGATTTCGATTTTCACGGAAAAAATCTTGGTTTTATTCACATTATAATGTAAAAAACAAGATATTTTAGAGTATGAAAATAATGCAAATAAAATGCATTTTCGATATTTGAATTAAAATTTACAATTTTTTTATATTAAAATGGTAAAATGCACTTGTGAATGCATTAAAAACTTGCTTATAATTATGAGAATTTGATTTTTAAGGCAAAAATCTTGGTTTTATTCACTTTAAAATGCTAAAAAACAAGATATTTTAGAGTATCAAAATAATGCAAATAAAATGCATTTTCGATATTTGAATTAAAATTTACAAGTTTTTTATATTAAAACGGTAAAATGCACTTGTGAATGCATTAAAAACTTGCATATAATTGTGAGAACTTGATTTTTAAGGCAAAAATCTTAGATTTATGCATTTTATAATATTAAAAAACAAGATACATTAGAGTATCAAAAAAAGCAAATAAAATGCATTTTCGAATATTTGAATTAAAATTTGGTATTTTTTTTATATTAAATTGGTAAAATGCACTTCCGAGTGCATTAAAAACTTGCATATAATAATGAGATTTCGATTTTCAAGGAAAAAATCTTGGTTTTATTCACATTATAGTGTAAAAAACAAGATATTTTAGAGTATCAAATAATGCAAATAAAATGCATTTTCGATATTTGAATTAAAATTTAGAAGTTTTTTTATATTAAAATGGTAAAATGCACTTGTAGATGCATTAAAAACTTGCATATAATTATGAGTATTTGATTTTTATGGCAAAAATCTTAGTTTTATGCCCTTTAAAATGCAAAAAAACAAGATATTTTAGAGTATCAAAATAATGCAAATAAAATGCATTTTTGAATATTTGAATTAAAATTTACTAGTTTTTTATATTAAAACGGTAAAATGCACTTGTGAATGCATTAAAAACTTGCATGTAATTGTGAGAATTTGATTTTTAAGGCAAAAATCTTGGTTTTATTCACTTTAAAATGCTAAAAAACAAGATATTTTAGTGTATCAAAATAATGCAAATAAAATGCATTTTCGATATTTGAATTAAAATTTACAAGTTTTTTATATTAAAACGGTAAAATGCACTTGTGAATGCATTAAAAACTTGCATATAATTGTGAGAACTTGATTTTTAAGGCAAAAATCTTAGATTTATGCATTTTATAATATTAAAAAACAAGATACATTAGAGTATCAAAAAAAGCAAATAAAATGCATTTTCGAATATTTGAATTAAAATTTGGTATTTTTTTTATATTAAAACGGTAAAATGCACTTGTGAATGCATTAAAAACTTGCATATAATAATGAGATTTCGATATTCAAAGAAAAAATCTTGGTTTTATGCACTTTATAATGTAAAAAACAAGATATATTAGAGTATAAAAATAATGCAAATAAAATGCATTTTCGATATTTGAATTAAAATTTACAAGTTTATTCATATTAAAACGGTAAAATGCACTTGTGAATGCATTAAAAACTTGCATATAATAATGAGATTTCGATATTCAAAGAAAAAATCTTGGTTTTATTCACTTTAAAATGCTAAAAAACAAGATATTTTAGAGTATCAAAATAATGCAAATAAAATGCATTTTCGATATTTGAATTAAAATTTACAAGTTTTTTTATATTAAAATGGTAAAATGCACTTGTGAATGCATTAAAAACTTGCTTATAATAATGAGATTTCGATATTCAAAGAAAAAATCTTGGTTTTATGCACTTTATAATGTAAAAAACAAGATATATTAGAGTATAAAAATAATGCAAATAAAATGCATTTTCGATATTTGAATTAAAATTTACAAGTTTTTTTATATTAAAATGGTAAAATGCACTTGTGAATGCATTAAAAACTTGCTTATAATTATGAGAATTTGATTTTTAAGGCAAAAATCTTGGTTTTATTCACTTTAAAATGCTAAAAAACAAGATATTTTAGAGTATCAAAATAA
>JACCHV010000324.1:0-10379 GCA_018907245.1 Eupristina koningsbergeri
GATTTGTGTTTAAAATAGTAAAAATGCATTAAAAATACATTGTTTTGAAACTATGCATGTCGTATTTTCATTCCAGCATACATTAGATTAATATAAAATCAGACAAATTTAATTTGACACATTTAAAAATGAATTTATCATTCAATCATAGGTGCATTTTAATTTTCTTTATGGATAACTGCTCGGATTGTCTCTAAAATAATAAAAATGCATTAAAAATACATTGATCTGAAACTATACATCACGGATATTTACATTCCTGAATACACTAGATTAAAATAAAATCATAGAAATTTAATTTGACACATATAAAAATGAATTTCTCATTCATTCACAGGTGCATTTTAATTTTCTTTATGGATAACTGCTCGGATTGTGTTTAAATTATAAAAATGATTTAAAAATACATTGTTTTGAAACTGTGCATCTCGTATTTACACATTCCAGCATACATTAGATTAATATAAAATCAGACCAATTTAATTTGACACATTTAAAAATGAATTTATCATTCAATCATAGGTTCATTTTAATTTTCTTTATGGATAACTGCTCGGATTGTCTCTAAAATAATAAAAATGCATTAAAAATACATTGATCTGAAACTATACATCACGGATATTTACATTCCAGTATACATTAGATTAAAATAAAATTATAGAAATTTAATTTGACACATATAAAAATGAATTTATCATTCATTCACAGGTGCATTTTAATTTTCTTTATGTATATCTGCTAGATTTGTGTTTAATATAATAAAATTGCATTAAAAATACAATGATCTGAAACTATACATCACGGATATTTACATTCCTGAATACACTAGATTAAAATAAAATCATAGAAATTTAATTTGACACATTTAAAAATGAATTTATCAATCAATCATAGGTGCATTTTAATTTTCTTTATGGATAACTGCTCGGATTGTGTTTAAAATTATAAAAATGATTTCAAAATACATGGTTTTGAAAGTATACATCTTGTATTTTTACATTCCAGAATACATTAGATTGAAATAAAATCATAGAAATTTAATATGAAGTATTTGAAAATGAATTTATTATTCAATCATTGGTGCATTTTTCTTCTCTATATGGATATCTGCTCGAATTGTTTTTAAAATGATGAAACTGATTAAAAAATACATTGTTTTGAAACTAGGCATCTCGTATTTTTACATTCCAGAATACATTAGATTAAAATAAAATCATAGAAATTTCATTGGACTCATATAAAAATGAATTTATCTTTCAATTATAGGTGCATTTTTCTTTTCTATATGGATGTCTGCTCGAATTGTTTTTAAAATAATAAAAATGATTTAAAAGACATTGTTTGAAAGTATACATCTTGTATTTTTACATTCCAGAATACATTAGATTGAAATAAAATCATAGAAATTTAATATGAAGTATTTAAAAATGAATTTATCATTCATTCACAGGTGCATTTTAATTTTCTTTATGGATAACTGCTCGGATTGTGATTAAATTATAAAAATGATTTAAAAATACATTGTTTTGAAACTGTGCATCTCGTATTTACACATTCCAGCATACATTAGATTAATATAAAATCAGACAAATTTAATTTGACACATTTAAAAATGAATTTATCATTCAATCATAGGTGCATTTTAATTTTCTTTATGGATAACTGCTCGGATTGTCTCTAAAATAATAAAAATGCATTAAAAATACATTGATCTGAAACTATACATCACGGATATTTACATTCCTGAATACACTAGATTAAAATAAAATCATAGAAATTTAATTTGACACATATAAAAATGAATTTCTCATTCATTCACAGGTGCATTTTAATTTTCTTTATGGATAACTGCTCGGATTGTGTTTAAATTATAAAAATGATTTAAAAATACATTGTTTTGAAACTGTGCATCTCGTATTTACACATTCCAGCATACATTAGATTAATATAAAATCAGACCAATTTAATTTGACACATTTAAAAATGAATTTATCATTCAATCATAGGTTCATTTTAATTTTCTTTATGGATAACTGCTCGGATTGTCTCTAAAATAATAAAAATGCATTAAAAATACATTGATCTGAAACTATACATCACGGATATTTACATTCCAGTATACATTAGATTAAAATAAAATCATAGAAATTTAATATGACATATTTAAAAATGAATTTATTATTCAATCATAGGTGCATTTTCCTTATCTACATGGATATCTGCTCGATTTGTGTTTAAAATAATTAAAATTATTATAAATACATTGTTTTGAAACTATGCATCTCGTATTTTCATTCCAGCATACATTAGATTAAAATAAAATCATAGAAAGTTAATTTGACACATTTAAAAATGAATTTATCAATCAATCATAGGTGCATTTTAATTTTCTTTATGGATAACTGCTCAGATTGTCTCTAAAATAATAAAAATGCATTAAAAATACATTGATCTGAAACTATACATCACGGATATTTACATTCCAGTATACATTAGATTAAAATAAAATCATAGAAATTTAATATGACATATTTAAAAATGAATTTATTATTCAATCATAGGTGCATTTTCCTTATCTACATGGATATCTGCTCGATTTGTGTTTAAAATAATTAAAATTATTATAAATACATTGTTTTGAAACTATGCATCTCGTATTTTCATTCCAGCATACATTAGATTAAAATAAAATCATAGAAATTTAATTTGACACATATAAAAATGAATTTATCTTTCATTCACAGATTCATTTTAATTTTCTTTATGGATAACTGCTCGGATTGTGTTTAAAATAATAAAAATGCATTAAAAATACATTGATCTGAAACTATACATCACGGATATTTACATTCCAGCATACATTAGATTAAAATAAAATCATAGAAATTTAAATTGACACATATAAAAATGAATTTATCATTCAATCATAGACGCATTTTAATTTTCTTTATGGATAACTGCTCGGATTGTCTCTAAAATAATAAAAATGCTTTAAAAATACATTGATCTGAAACTATACATCACGGATAATTACATTCCAGCATACATTAGATTAAAATAAAATCATAGAAATTTAATTTGACACATTTAAAAATGAATTTATCTTTCATTCACAGGTTCATTTTAATTTTCTTTATGGATAACTGCTCGGATTGTGTCTAAAATAATAAAAATGATTTAAAAATACATGGTTTTGAAACTGTACATCTCGTATTTACACATTCCAGCATACATTAGATTAAAAGAAAATCATAGAAATTTAATATGACATATTTAAAAATGGATTTATTATTCAATCATAGGTGCATTTTCCTTCTCTATATGGATATCTGCTCGAATTGTTTTTAATATAATAAAAATGCATTAAAAATACATTGTTTTGAAAGTATACATCTCGTAATTTTACATTCCAGAATACATTAGATTAAAATAAAATTATAGAAATTTAATTTGACACATATAAAAATGAATTTATCATTCAATCATAGGTGCATTTTAATTTTCTTTATGGAAAACTGCTCGGATTGTCTCTAAAATAATAAAAATGCATTACAAATATATTGTTTTTAAACTATACATCACGGATAATTACATTCCAGCATACGTAAGATTAAAATAAAATCATAGAAATTTAATTTGACACATTTAAAAATGAATTTTTCTTTCATTCACAGGTTCATTTTAATTTTCTTTATGGATAACTGCTCGGATTATCTCTAAAATAATAAAAATGCTTTAAAAATACATTGATCTGAAACTATACATCACGGATATTTACATTCCTGAATACACTAGATTAAAATAAAATTATAGAAATTTAAATTGACACATATAAAAATGAATTTATCATTCAATCATAGGTGCATTTTAATTTTCTTTATGGATAACTGCTCGGATTGTCTCTAAAATAATAAAAATGCATTACAAATATATTGTTTTTAAACTATACATCACGGATAATTACATTCCAGCATACATTAGATTAAAATAAAATCATAGAAATTTAATATGACATATTTAAAAATGGATTTATTATTCAATCATAGGTGCATTTTCCTTCTCTATATGGATATCTGCTCGATTTGTGTTTAAAATACTAAAAATCATTATAAATACATTGTTTTGAAACTACGCATCTCGTATTTACACATTCCAGCATACATTAGATTAAAATAAAATCATAGAAATTTAATTTGACACATTTAAAAATGAATTTATCTTTCATCACAGGTTCATTTTATTTTTCTTTATGGATAACTGCTCGGATTTTCTCTAAAATAATAAAAATGCTTAAAAAATACATTGATCTGAAACTATACATCACGGATATTTACATTCCAGAATACATTAGTTTAAAATAAAATCATAGAAATTTAATTTGACACATATAAAAATGATTTTATCATTCAATCATTGGTGCATTTTCCTTCTCTATATGGATATCTGCTAGGTTTGTGTTTAATATAATAAAAATGCATTAAAAATACATTGATCTGAAACTATACATCACGGATATTTACATTCCTGAATACACTAGATTAAAATAAAATAATAGAAATTTAATTTGACACATTTAAAAATGAATTTATCAATCAATCATAGGTGCATTTTAATTTTCTTTATGGATAACTGCTCGGATTGTGTTTAAAATTATAAAAATGATTTAAAAATACATGGTTTTGAAACTGTGCATCTCGTATTTACATATTCCAGCATACATTAGATTAAAATAAAATCATAGAAATTTAAATTGACACATTTAAAAATGAATTTTTCTTTCATTCACAGGTTCATTTTAATTTTGTTTATGGATAACTGCTCGGATTTTCTCTAAAATAATAAAAATGCTTTAAAAATACATTGATCTGAAACTATACATCACGGATATTTACATTCCAGAATACATTAGATTAAAATAAAATCATAGAAATTTAAATTGACACATATAAAAATGATTTTATCATTCAATCATTGGTGCATTTTCCTTCTCTATATAGATATCTGCTAGATTTGTGTTTAATATAATAAAAATGCATTAAAAATACATTGTTTTGAAAGTATACATCTCGTAATTTTACATTCCAGAATACATTAGATTAAAATAAAATTATAGAAATTTAATTTGACACATATAAAAATGAATTTATCATTCAATCATAGGTGCATTTTAATTTTCTTTATGGAAAACTGCTCGGATTGTCTCTAAAATAATAAAAATGCATTACAAATATATTGTTTTTAAACTATACATCACGGATAATTACATTCCAACATACATTAGATTAAAATAAAATCAGAGAAATTTAAATTGACACATTTAAAAATGAATTTATATTTCATTCACAGGTGCAATTTAATTTTCTTTATGGATAACTGCTCGGATTGTGTTTAAAATTATAAAAATGATTTAAAAATACATGGTTTTGAAACTGTGCATCTCGTATTTACACATTCCAGCATACATTAGATTAAAATAAAATCATAGAAATTTAATATGACATATTTAAAAATGGATTTATTATTCAATCATAGGTGCATTTTCCTTCTCTATATGGATATCTGCTCGAATTGTTTTTAATATAATAAAAATGCATTAAAAATACATTGTTTTGAAAGTATACATCTCGTAATTTTACATTCCAGAATACATTAGATTAAAATAAAATTATAGAAATTTAATTTGACACATATAAAAATGAATTTATCATTCAATCATAGGTGCATTTTAATTTTCTTTATGGAAAACTGCTCGGATTGTCTCTAAAATAATAAAAATGCATTACAAATATATTGTTTTTAAACTATACATCACGGATAATTACATTCCAGCATACATTAGATTAAAATAAAATCATAGAAATTTAATTTGACACATTTAAAAATGAATTTTTCTTTCATTCACAGGTTCATTTTAATTTTCTTTATGGATAACTGCTCGGATTTTCTCTAAAATAATAAAAATGCTTTAAAAATACATTGATCTGAAACTATACATCACGGATATTTACATTCCTGAATACACTAGATTAAAATAAAATTATAGAAATTTAATTGACACATATAAAAATGAATTTATCATTCAATCATAGGTGCATTTTAATTTTCTTTATGGATAACTGCTCGGATTGTCTCTAAAATAATAAAAATGCATTAAAATATATTGTTTTTAAACTATACATCACGGATATTACATTCCAGCTACATTAGATTAAAATAAAATCATAGAAATTTAATATGACATATTTAAAAATGATTTATTATTCAATCATAGGTGCATTTTCCTTCTCTATATGGATATCTGCTCGATTTGTGTTTAAAATACTAAAAATCATTATAAATACATTGTTTTGAAACTACGCATCTCGTATTTACACATTCCAGCATACATTAGATTAAAATAAAATCATAGAAATTTAATTTGACACATTTAAAAATGAATTTATCTTTCATCACAGGTTCATTTTATTTTTCTTTATGGATAACTGCTCGGATTTTCTCTAAAATAATAAAAATGCTTAAAAAATACATTGATCTGAAACTATACATCACGGATATTTACATTCCAGAATACATTAGTTTAAAATAAAATCATAGAAATTTAATTTGACACATATAAAAATGATTTTATCATTCAATCATTGGTGCATTTTCCTTCTCTATATGGATATCTGCTAGGTTTGTGTTTAATATAATAAAAATGCATTAAAAATACATTGATCTGAAACTATACATCACGGATATTTACATTCCTGAATACACTAGATTAAAATAAAATAATAGAAATTTAATTTGACACATTTAAAAATGAATTTATCAATCAATCATAGGTGCATTTTAATTTTCTTTATGGATAACTGCTCGGATTGTGTTTAAAATTATAAAAATGATTTAAAAATACATGGTTTTGAAACTGTGCATCTCGTATTTACATATTCCAGCATACATTAGATTAAAATAAAATCATAGAAATTTAAATTGACACATTTAAAAATGAATTTTTCTTTCATTCACAGGTTCATTTTAATTTTGTTTATGGATAACTGCTCGGATTTTCTCTAAAATAATAAAAATGCTTAAAAAATACATTGATCTGAAACTATACATCACGGATATTTACATTCCAGAATACATTAGATTAAAATAAAATCATAGAAATTTAAATTGACACATATAAAAATGATTTTATCATTCAATCATTGGTGCATTTTCCTTCTCTATATAGATATCTGCTAGATTTGTGTTTAATATAATAAAAATGCATTAAAAATACATTGTTTTGAAAGTATACATCTCGTAATTTTACATTCCAGAATACATTAGATTAAAATAAAATTATAGAAATTTAATTTGACACATATAAAAATGAATTTATCATTCAATCATAGGTGCATTTTAATTTTCTTTATGGAATAACTGCTCGGATTTT
The DNA here is from genome assembly GCA_018907245.1 of Eupristina koningsbergeri. Taxonomy (NCBI): domain Eukaryota; kingdom Metazoa; phylum Arthropoda; class Insecta; order Hymenoptera; family Agaonidae; genus Eupristina; species Eupristina koningsbergeri. Next base: position 7,427 of record JACCHV010000324.1, read on the forward strand.
CTCTAAAATAATAAAAATGCTTTAAAAATACATTGATCTGAAACTATACATCACGGATAATTACATTCCAGCATACATTAGATTAAAATAAAATTATAGAAATTTAATTTGACACATTTAGAAATTTAACAGGTTCATTTTAATTTTCTTTATGACACATTTAAAAATGAATTTCACGGATATTTCATTCACAGGTTTAATTTGACACATTTAATTTTCTTTATGGATAACTGCTCGGATTGTGTTTAAAATTATAAAAATGATTTAAAAATACATGGTTTTGAAACTGTGCATCTCGTATTTACACATTCCAGCATACACTATATTAAAATAAAATCATAGAAATTTAATTTGACACATTTAAAAATGGATTTATTATTCAATCATAGGTGCATTTTCCTTCTCTATATGGATATCTGCTTTATCAAAAATAACATTGCTCGGATTTTTCTACATTAGATTAAAATAAAATATAGAAATGACACATTTAAAAATGACATTGATCTGAAACTATACATCACGGATATTTACATTCCAGAATACATTAGTTTAAAATAAAATCATAGAAATTTAATTTGACACATATAAAAATGATTTTATCATTCAATCATTGGTGCATTTTCCTTCTCTATATGGATATCTGCTAGATTTGTGTTTAATATAATAAAAATGCATTAAAAATACATTGATCTGAAACTATACATCACGGATATTAACATTCCTGAATACACTAGATTAAAATAAAATAATAGAAATTTAATTTGACACATTTAAAAATGAATTTATCAATCAATCATAGGTGCATTTCAATTTTCTTTATGGATAACTGCTCGGATTGTGTTTAAAATTATAAAAATGATTTAAAAATACATGGTTTTGAAACTGTGCATCTCGTATTTACACATTCCAGCATACATTAGATTAAAATAAAATCATAGAAATTTAAATTGACACATTTAAAAATGAATTTTTCTTTCATTCACAGGTTCATTTTAATTTTGTTTATGGATAACTGCTCGGATTTTCTCTAAAATAATAAAAATGCTTTAAAAATACATTGATCTGAAACTATACATCACGGATATTTACATTCCAGAATACATTAGATTTAAATAAAATCATAGAAATTTAAATTGACACATATAAAAATGATTTTATCATTCAATCATTGGTGCATTTTCCTTCTCTATATAGATATCTGCTAGATTTGTGTTTAATATAATAAAAATGCATTAAAAATACATTGTTTTGAAAGTATACATCTCGTAATTTTACATTCCAGAATACATTAGATTAAAATAAAATTATAGAAATTTAATTTGACACATATAAAAATGAATTTATCATTCAATCATAGGTGCATTTTAATTTTCTTTATGGAAAACTGCTCGGATTGTCTCTAAAATAATAAAAATGCATTACAAATATATTGTTTTTAAACTATACATCACGGATAATTACATTCCAGCATACATTAGATTAAAATAAAATCATAGAAATTTAAATTGACACATTTAAAAATGAATTTATATTTCATTCACAGGTGCATTTTAATTTTCTTTATGGATAACTGCTCGGATTGTGTTTAAAATTATAAAAATGATTTAAAAATACATGGTTTTGAAACTGTGCATCTCGTATTTACACATTCCAGCATACATTAGATTAAAATAAAATCATAGAAATTTAATATGACATATTTAAAAATGGATTTATTATTCAATCATAGGTGCATTTTCCTTCTCTATATGGATATCTGCTCGAATTGTTTTTAATATAATAAAAATGCATTAAAAATACATTGTTTTGAAAGTATACATCTCGTAATTTTACATTCCAGAATACATTAGATTAAAATAAAATTATAGAAATTTAATTTGACACATATAAAAATGAATTTATCATTCAATCATAGGTGCATTTTAATTTTCTTTATGGAAAACTGCTCGGATTGTCTCTAAAATAATAAAAATGCATTACAAATATATTGTTTTTAAACTATACATCACGGATAATTACATTCCAGCATACATTAGATTAAAATAAAATCATAGAAATTTAATTTGACACATTAAAAATTAATTTTTCTTTCATTCACAGGTTCATTTACTTTTCTTTATGGATAACTGCTCGGATTTTCTCTAAAATAATAAAAATGCTTTAAAAATACATTGATCTGAAACTATACATCACGGATATTTACATTCCTGAATACACTAGATTAAAATAAAATTATAGAAATTTAATATGACACATATAAAAATGATTTTATCATTCAATCATTGGTGCATTTTCCTTCTCTATATGGATATCTGCTAGATTTATGTTTAATATAATAAAAATGCATTAAAAATACATTGTTTTGTAAGTATATATCTCGTATTTTTACATTCCAGAATACATTAGATTAAAATAAAATTATAGAAATTTAATTTGACACATTTAAAAATGAATTTATCTTTCATTCACAGGTTCATTTTAATTTTCTTTATGGATAACTGCTCGGATTTTCTCTAAAATAATAAAAACGCATTAAAAATACATTGATCTGAAACTATACATCACGGATATTTACATTCCAGAATACATTAGATTAAAATGAAATCATAGAAATTCAATATGACATATTTAAAAATGAATTTATTATTCATTTACAGGTGCATTTTTCTTTTCTATATGGATATCTGCTCGGATTTTCCCTAAAATAATAAAAATGCATTACAAATATATTGTTTTTAAACTATACATCACGGATAATTACATTCCAGCATACATTAGATTAAAATAAAATCATAGAAATTTAATTTGACACATTTAAAAATGAATTTATATTTCATTCACAAGTGCATTTTAATTTTCTTTATGGATAACTGTTCGGATTGTGTTTAAAATTATAAAAATGATTTGAAAATACATGGTTTTGAAACTGTGCATCTCGTATTTACACATTCCA